>CDFF01070365.1:0-17739 GCA_000826265.1 Acanthamoeba culbertsoni
AAAGAATAAAGAATAAACAAAACAATTTTAATCAGTCAATTGAACAACGCACAGGTTGGATAAATGGTCGTCGTCGATGAATTCGCATACGCTGATGGTGCGTGTGTTGATATCTGCGAAAGCCGCCCCCACAACCCTATGCCCTGAAAAAATAAAATATTTATTGTGTTTTTGTATGGAAAAATTAGAAGAACTCCATTAATCCCAATAGAGTCAATATTTTTTATACACATATATTAAATTCAATTAAATATATATACGGGGCGACGGTACCTTCTCGGGTGGCGAATTGAAGGGCGAGAGTGATGGGGTTTTCGGCTCCGGGGGCGGAGTCGTCCTGGAACATGAGGTCCTCGAAGTCGTGGAAGTTGCCCGGCGAGGCGCGCTTGATAACCCTCCAGTTGTTCTGCGCACCCTTGGGGCCGCCGGATGGGACGGCCCACACCTCGATTCGGTACCGCTTGTTGACCAATAGGTCGCGAACGATGTCGACAAAAAGGGCAGGTGAGATGGCCTGAGAGGGAATGCCGCCCTGGCCGTCTGGCCCAGTCGCCCCTGAGTAGAGCGTTAGAAGCTACATTATTGGCGAAAGAAGAGCGGAAGAACGAAAACGAAAGAAGGAAGGGAAAAAGGGGGAGGGAAAGGGAGAAAGACCAAGATAGGTGATGGCGTCGGTCGTGTGGTAGTAATCGTTGGCAATGAAGAGCGCATCTTCACCGTGCGCCGTGTGGTAGGCGTTGGGTCCGTTCTACACGCGCATTGGGGACGTGGTTAGCGTAAACGATAGGGGGTGAGATATGCGAGTTCGTTAGAACGACCTTCCGCTCGAAAAAGCGAATAAGATCCTTCGGCTTGTTTTTGTTCAGAAGCGTGAAGAAAGCACAAAAACCTGTCTCCTCGCCTTTGTCTGCAGTAAAGGTGCGCGAAAAACGAATTGATTCCAGGAAAAGTGTGATCATGTGGGGTTGAGGTATAAAGTCCGTTCTTTGGTACGTTAATCTGCAAAGCAATGTACCTGCAAAAGTGAGACCAGCCGCGGTGGAATCAATTTCATCCTCAATTTCTTCATCATCTGCCTTTCTCTTCTTGGCTGGTGGGGCTTTGGCTCTACCGGTCGATTTACGCATGCTGCCACCCCTCTTCATTGCTCTCGACAGAGTCCCTCTGGTCTTCTTCTTCTTGGCGGGAAAATCGGTTCTAATAAAGCCTAAAGAGAAAAGGAGGGAAATACGAGTAAAATACGCGTTTGTGAATCGTCAAAGATACGCCACTTCACGTGTATCCAGTAATGCGTCAGCCTCAAGTGCTAAAAGGGTCACAAACATAACACTATCAAACAAGCACATGGCGCAGAAAGCAGTGAGTCTCGTCACCGGAGCCAACAAGGGTATTGGTTTTGCCATTGCGTCGCAGGTTGCTCGGGCTCGCCCTGACCACAAGGTGACTTCCCATCACGCCTATATTTTTCTTATTCTCTCCTCACATCATCGGCTCACTTGCGCAGGTATTGCTTGGGTGCAGAGACGTTACGCGCGGGGAGGAGGCGGTGGAGAAGCTCAAGTCGGAGGGAGTGCAGAATGTGCAGCTGCTCAACTTAGACCTGGATGACGAGTTCTCCATCCAGAACGCTGCTATGGAGGTCAACGCCGAGTACGGAGGACTCGACGTCCTGATAAACAACGCTGCCATCGCCCTCAAGGGCAGCACCTTCACTGTCGATGACGCCAGGTCCATGCTCTATTCTCTCGTCGACCTTGTTACAATAGACGCATGCCTTATACTTCGAGAACAGGAAAACGATAGACACGAATTACTACGGTACTCGAAGAGTGTGTTCGAATTTCATGCCTCTTCTCCGCAACAATGGTAAGATAAGAAAAGGGATAGAATGATGAATCCAATAATTAACGTATAAAACCAACAGGACGTGTCGTTAACGTCACTGCTCGGCTGGCCTCTCTTTCCAAACTCACTGTTCCGTCACTTAAATCGGCCTTTGCCAATCCAGAACTCACTCTGGTATTTATGCATAAATAAATCAATACATCAATAAATCAATTTTAATCTATTCTTTTGTGTTAACCAACCAATAGGAGGAACTCGATGGGCTCATGGAAAAGTTTGTGGATGATGTGGCCAAGGGACGATTTAAAGAGGAAGGATGGCCCGCAAGCCCCGTCTACCCCACGTCCCCCTATTGGGTCTCGAAGATCGGTACTACCCCTTTTTCTTTTAATTATTTATTTATTTCTATATTTATTTCTATGTTTATTTATCCATTTCATGTTTCTTCCCCCCCTAATCTTCTTGGTCAAGGCGCTGATAATAAAAATAACAATAAAAGGCACCAACGCACTGACGCGCGTTCTGGCCCGCATGGAAGCAAATAACCCTAACCGGTAAATTGATCAACAACGAATCGAATAACAATTTTTTCCTATGTGTTAATCTTTCCGCACAGAAAGGGTGTATTAGTGAACGCGTGCTGCCCGGGCATTTGCCGCACAGACCTAAGCGGACCGAAGGCGCCGCGATCGCGTAAGTAACATAACGAGAAAAGAAGAAGCGCTACTTCTTGGTTTCTTTCTAATAAGCGTTTTCCCGTTTGGTTGGGTCTGGACAGCCGAACAAGGTGCGGACGTGGCGGTGTACCTTGCGCAGCTTCCTCCCGACGCTACACAAAACGGACTCCTCTTCGGCGAGCGCAAGGAAATCAGCTTCTGAGACAGTCAGTTGATCGTTTGTGGAAGAAAAAGACGCAAGGAATGCTACAACTGAGTTCTAATTGTTTTAACACAAAACAATTGCATATTAAACAAGGAAGTGAAAGCTCAATAACTGATTTGCTGGCGTTCACCGAAGAACAGCCCGTTGAAGTTCGAATCCTTTGGGAGAAGAGACAGATAGACTGCCACGTCGGCGCCCTCTTCGGCTGATGAGGTACAAAAGAGCATCAGCCGTGTGAGAAAAAATAAATAAATAAAAGCAAAAGAGGTTTTCTCACCGGAACGAGGCGCTCGAGGCCCGGCCATATCCGTTCGACACCATCCGGGACAGCACGAATTAATCAGCACGCCCTTCCTGTCAATAAATAAATAAGTAAATAAGTAAATAAGTAAATTAATAAATTAATAAATAAAAGAACAAAGGGACACGTTAGATGCCTTGCAGAGTTTTTAGCTTCTTGCCGCGCCAGTATACGATTGAGTGCATTGACTCCGATCTTTGATACGCCGTAGGTGTTCGTCGGCCACCCCTCTTCCTTATGCTTGCCGCTGGCAATGTCACTAATGAACTTGTTCATCAGAGCATCCAACTCGGCCTGCTCACGTAACCCACCCGCCCGCGATTGATCGATATACGGTTGTGAACACCTATCTTAGGTCGGAGGGGAGAGGCGAAGGTCGTACAATGGTGAGGTCCTCACGAGAGAACTCGTTTTGCAGCGCGTCAGAGAGTTTTGATAGAAGGCCTGCTCGCGATGATACGTTCACTACTCGACCTGTGGGAAGATTGACAACAATATTGATATTGTTTGTACTCTTTATCCTCCGATGTTGCGCAAAACCTGCTAAATATATTCCTTTCTACCCTCGAGCATTTATTTATGTTTATTTATTAATCGAACTGAAAGCAAGGAGACTTGCTACCGTAGTCGCGGATAAGAGGAAGAAAGCGAGTGCACACGTTCTTGGTGCCGAAGTAGTTGGTGTTGATCGTTGTGCTGTGGCGGAACGTGAGCAGAGCACGACGAGGGTAGTGGCATAGCCATCGTACCGCGCTACATGTTCGTCGAAGGTGTTGCCCTTGAAAGCCATTCCCGCGTTGTTTACCAATATGTCGAGGCCTGCAAGGATAAGTTAGGTACTCCACTCAACGCTTTGGCAGGAGGCGCACCTCCAAAGGATTTCGCGACACTGTCCGCAGCAGCATTAATTGAGGCTTCATCGTCTAGGTCGAGCCGCAGAACTTCCACATTTTGCAGTCCCTGTTTCTTGAGGGTGGCCACAGCTTCTTGGCCTCTTTCTAAATCTCTGCTCCCCACCAACACCTCCAGTGATCCTCCGGATTAGTATAGACCTGACGCTCGCTCAGGAGCAGTGGCAAGTACGTGAAAGTCAGGACGGGCTTGCGCAAGCTGTGCGGCTATAGCTAAGCCGATGCCCTTGTTCGCTCCAGTCACGAGGGCCACTGCCTTGTGAGACATAGTCGTGTACCTGGTACCTGCTTGTCGCCATTTTGGTTTTCGTGCCTTTTACGCAGCATTATATCGCCGATCTCTGTCGGCGAGGAGAGGTCTTAATGGCGAGAGGCGATAAACCAGGTGTATAAGGCCTCTAGTATGTAGCCAACCATCTCGCCGGAAGCGGCACCATCAAGGGATCACTTTTTAATAAAATAATAAAGCTTGGCTCGCTAGTGCCCAAAAGATATTAGAAAAATTGGAAACAGCTCACAGTGTACCAATTTTCTAAAAGTCATTTTCTACTTTTTCGGCACGGATGGAGGACGGAGTTCTTGCGGCTCGTGTGGAAAGAGCCCTCGCTCTGGTGGATAGGGTGCAAGGACCTAAGGCTGATGCCTCCCATGATATTTTTCATGTTTGCCGAGTGCTGGCCACTGCCCGGCACATTGTTAGCTCCCCCTCCTTGAATGTTTCTCTTCCTTTCCACTGAAATCAAGGATGGCGGGAAGGCAGCTGCTGAGCGAGCGAAGGGACGTGTGCTGGACGAAGTTGTTGTTGAACTCGCAGCGGTTCTCCACGACGTGGACGATTGGAAGTACCGAGAGCCTGGAGACGAAACGCTCTCCCACGCCCAGGTTCTCATCCGCGCAAAGGCGTCTCCAGTTGTCTTTCCACATCTGACGTATGTTTGGCGCTATAGAAGTTTCTTGAAGCGGAAGACCTTAGCGCAGAGACCATAACTGCTATCTTGGCTGTCATCCATAACATGGGCTTCAAGGAGCAGCTTGCAGGCATCAGCGCGTCATTCATGCCACCGGAGCTGGCGATAGTACAGGACGCTGGTAGCCGCACCTCTCCGTGCACGGAGGAAAAGAATAGCTCACTCAAGCCTCGTGTTTCGTGATATGAACCTATGGTAGATCGTTTGGACGCAATTGGGGCGATTGGAATTGCGCGCGCCTTCACATTCTCTGGAGCGAAGCGTACGAGTTTAACTCGTACCAACCAAGAGAACCTGCTAAGCTCTGATCACCGATTGTGGTACCCTGCAGGTCCCAAAACCCCGCTGTATGATCCCGCGTGTATGCCTCGCCTCTCCTTAACCAAGGAAGAGTACATATCCAACCCAGGTAGCTCAGCAATCAAGTACGTTGTTCCTGATATTCTTGGTTTGTGGAATTACACTGACTGTCCCGCCTGTAGCCACTTCCACGAAAAACTGCTTAAACTAAAAGACATGATGAATACGGAAACTGGAAGACAGATGGCCGAGAAAAGGTACCATGTTTAAACAGTTTTTACGCGCAATGTGCCCTCATATCTTCCATCAGACATGCGTTCATGAGCATGTTCCTTCAGCGTTTTGAAGAAGAGTGGAATGGCAGCATGTAATTGAATGAGCTTGGACGTACAAATAAAAAGATTTGTGGACCATACAAACTGTTTTCTGTGATACCAAAGAACGTGAGCTTTGCTGGTCCATTGGTCAATTAGAGGACTTGTTTCTTTATTGGATGTGCTTATGAGCCATAGCAACAGCAGTCCAGACACAAGCGTTATGCTGGGCTTTCCACATGCCATGCACCCTTCAGGACATCAAAGATGCTGATCAATTGGCCAAAGCCATTCATGACATGTGTATGAGCTGAAGCCATCTCATGGTTGTAGTGCTCTTGTTCCTAAGTCAGAGTGCACACACTTTCAAACCTCATTAAGTGATCCTGAAGGTGTGAGAGCATGGTGACACCAATTTGACCTCACTTCTCAACTCAAGATGACATCTTTACAAAGTTAGATCTTAATAGATTCATATTGCATCTTGAGAAAGTCACTGTTGTCATCCTTGGGTGAATACCTGTCTTAGATTGTATGGAACTAGCTATGTGCATTCAGCAAAGCCATGAAGCATTGGCCAAAAGAGTTAAGCTTGTAGCTTCATGATGGGTCCTTCTTCAAGGTCTTTGTTATCCTACCATATGCTTTATTGAGGGCAGCAAAGAAATGAGGGCAAGTCTTCCAATCAGCTGAATATCACATGCTGAGTAATGATCAGGCTACATAACTTTTCTCAAGGATAGTAAATTGTCTACAAGGTTGAGCTATGGTCATCTAGGATTAAATGAGACTTGCATGCTATATCAGAAAAACTATAACATGGATAAACTCAAATAAGTTGGTTAATCTCTATAATAACACTAAACTCAACTGTTATAAAATGTTTCTCAAAATAGATGCCCTAAGACAGTGACTTGATGAGAAGGTGTTTGAATTCAAGTTACCGCAAGTGGTAATACCTGTTACCAGAATGTGTGGAACACTTTGTGCTTAACCTTTTATTTGTTATTTTCTCAAAGAAATCGAAAATAAATAAGAAGTTAAACCTGTCCATGGACTTTAGTCCTTCTCTTCCTCGCTGTCTCTGCTATATCGCCATTGTGCAGACTTGCTGTGCGTTCTGCTGAGCATGTCATTGGGAGAAAAAGAGGAATCTCTTACTGTGAGGCTTGAAAAGCTTGAGCACATGCTTCAAGCGAGTTGGGACAACAAGCAATCTTCTAATTTGGAAGATGAGGATAGCAGTGGGAGTAAGAAAACCCCACTGCAAACCTTACCTTCCTTATCTTCATCAACTCTGTTGCCAGCCACCAAGCAGGCGGTTTCATGGCCTTCAGTTGCTGACTCTGAGTGTTTTGACAACTTCAATCTCAACATCTTCACCAATGACCTCAAGGACCTTTTCAACAAAGCCAAACACTTGGCTAACATTCCACTTTGAGGTCTGACCAAGTTCCCCACCAATAACAGCTGTGATTTCTCCAAGGAGGAGGCAGCAGCTATCCACCTCCTCCAAGAGACCTACAAGGCCAACAAGGTCATTCTTCATGCAGCCATGACAGACATCAACACACATCCAGAGGCCTATGACAAGTTCAGCATGGTGATCTACACATCACTCTCCGCCATTCAAGGCCTGCTGAATGCCCACCAGGACATCTTCTTCAAGGGCATGATGGGTGACAGCTTCAAGATGTGGCACACACTCCAAGCAGGAGGCATCAGCACCAGCAACCACAAGTTGGCCCTCAAGGCCATGCAGTTTTCTGCCACCACCAACATGGCCAAGATGGCACATGCCCAAGACCACCACAGCTTCACCAAGCCAAACCAACATCATCAACAATCTTCTCCTCAAGAGGGCTGCAAGCCCTTCAATCATCAGCACAAGTCAGAGAGCTGTGGCGCCGGCAATAGCGCCAGCACCAATTAGTGGCCTTCTGCCCAGGTGGGGCTTTTCCTCTGGCAGCCCCACTTGACATGGCCAGCTCTTCATTACATCACCAGCCCAACCCAATCCAGGTCCAGCCCTTCATGTCAACCAGCCCTCAGTGGTCACATCTCCCACCAGTGGCGCCCCTTGGCCACAATGCATCACCAAGCGGTGAGACAAGCCTCAAGAGCAAGACACAGGCAATGCAGAGCATCATCTGCACCTTCAGAGACAAGCTGAAGGCGTGGCGCAATGCAAGAGCATCAGAGACACTCCTCCTCCAGGCCAGCAGGGAGTTCCACATACCCTTGAACAACAGCCCTCTGCTAGTCCATCAGTGGAACTTCAAGCTGGACAACCTCCAGAGAGCCTTCATCTCAGAGGAGGTCGCCAGACTCCAAGAAAGTGGGGCCATCTAGCTTCTCCAATGCCACAAGCAAGCTCTCCTGTCACCAGTGGGCACAGTGCCCAAGAAGTCCAGCCTCCTCTGGATGATCATGGATCTCTGTCTCCTCAACACTTTTGTCAAAGCCCTGAAGTTCAAGTTCAAGGGCTTGCACAAGCTGGCCACCCTAGCCTGACCCAGGGATTGGGCAGTGACCATCAACTTCAAGGACAGCTTTCACCACATCAAGATCAACCCAGCCTACCACCATTTCCTGGCCTTCAAATAGGAAGGGAAGAGGTATGTGTTCCAAGTCCTGCCTTTCAGACTGAGCATGTCCCTGTGGGCCTTCACCAGGTTCATCCAGTGCACAGTCCACCACTTGCAGAGCAGGGGCATACACCTAATAGCATATATGGACAACCTCATCATCCTTGGCAAGTCACCCACCAAAGCAAGTGCAAGCTAGGACATGACACTCTGGTGCCTAGCTAAGCTGGGCTGGCAGATCAACAGGGACAAATCGTCCCTGTTGCCAGCCCAGAACCAGGAGTTCCTGGGCCTGATCATTGACACAACCAGTGTGCCGACCTTCTGTGTGCCAGCAAGCAAGATATGAGCAGTGAGGTGCGACATCAACTGCCTACTGTGCAACCAAGACAAGAATGGCCAGGTGCCAGTCTGTTGAGTGGCCGCCATGGCTGGCCTGTGTGCCTCACTCACAAGGGCAGTCTTGCCAGCCCCTTTCTTCCTGCAAAACATTCACCAGGTGATCACCACTTGGTCTTCTTGGACCAGTGTGGTGACACTGTCCAAGGAGGCCATGGCCAACCTGCTGGAGTGGAGGGATGGCCTCCACCTCTGGGATAGCAGTGTGGCCCTGGAGCAGCCAACCAACACAGTCATCAACACCAATGCATCCCTCTCTGGCTGGGAAGTGACTTTGTTGTGTGGGACTCTTATGTCAGCCAGCTGGTGGCAGCTGTCCAACTGCCACATCAACAAGCTCAAGCTTTGCACCATCTGGAACGCCTGCAAGACCTTTGACAAGCAGCTCAAAGGTTGGGCAATCACCTTCCAATCCAACAACATCACAATGGTCACCTATCTGAACAAGATAGGCAGCCGCAACCCTAGGCTCAACAAGGTCATGAGGAAAATCCTGACCTGGGTGAAAGAGCGGCAGGTGCAGCTCAAGGCCACTTACCTGCCTGGCACAGTGAACACTCAGGCTGATGCTCTGAGCCAACTTCACCAGCACCACGAGTGGAGGACAGGCCCAGTGATCTTCAAGCAGCTTGATGCCAGGTGGGGCCCACACTTCATTGACCAATTTGCAACTGTCAGGAACAACCTCCTGCCACACTTCAACAGCTGCTTCATCAAAAGGGGAGCCAAAGCCACTAACACCCTCCTCCAGTGCTGGAAAGATGACAACAACTGGGCAGCTCCTCCCATTGCCCTCATCCCATAGGTCTTGCACTTGGTGTGCCATCAGTGCTCTGACACCACCACCTGTGTGGAAAGGATGCTGGTGGTGGGCAGACCTGCTCAATCTCATTGTGGACAACCCTGTGCTCATCTCCAACTCAGCTTCCAGCTTTGTGTCTGAGAGCAGCAAGCTACCTGAGCTGTGCAGGAACATGTGCTGAATGTAGGCAGCCTGCCAGATCTCTGGGTGGCACACACCAAGGGATGGTCCATTGGCACTGTTGAGACACTGATGTTGGCCCTGGCGCCATCTACCTGGCAGCACTATCAGGCCAACCTCAGGCACTTCCACAACTACTGCCACCAACAAGGTTGGCCATTCCCACCACCACAAAAGCTAGCAGTGGTGGCCACTGCCAGCTTCCTCAAGGCAGCCACTAGAACAACCCAGCGCCCAGCCACAACCATCAGCTCTCTCAGTGGCCATCATGGCCCTGTACAAGCCTCTTAGCCTGTATCCCACACAGGACCCATTCATCTCCCATCTGCGCAAAGGCCTCATCCACAACCACACAAAGCGCCCCATTAATGGTGGCACTACCTTCAACATCAGCAAGGTGAGGGTGCTCTTCCAGCAATGGGGAGAGCACCTTACCAAAAAGCAACTCCAAGCCAAACTGCTGGCCCTCCTGTGCTTACTGGGAGCCTTCCACATCTCTGCAGCAGCACTCTCCTACTTTGACCAAGTGGACATGGCTTTAAGCAACAACTCCTTGGTCATACCAGTCATTGGATACAAGAACAACCAGTTCAGCAAAGGCAACACAGTCATCCTTCACAAGTCATCTAACCCACTGTGCTGCCCAGTGCACACATTTCAGGACTGGAAGTCCAGAACCACATACCTCAGGGCAGGCCACAGGTTTTGCAGGCTGCTCTTCCCTCTCAACCAGCCAGGTGAACATCTCAAGGCCAACAAATGTGCAGCCATCCTCCAGTCCATAGCAGAGGAGGCCAGCATCAACATCACCATCTTCACACCCAAGTCCTTCAGAAAGACAGGCATCATGGCCAGCCTCAACATGGATGTGGAACCAGACACAGTCTTCAAGCTCAGTGGCTGGAGCTACGCCAACACCTTCTGGCACCACTATATCTCTCACACAGTTCCTGAGGCCTACACCAACCTCATCTTCAATAGCGGCACCAACAACAACAGCTCAAGTCACAGTACCAGTTAAGCACAGTGTTTCACACACTCTGGTAATAGGTATTACCACTTACAGTAAGCCCAGTTAACAGAGAGAAGGAACACTCTGTGCTACTACCCACCCTCCATCCCCACAGCTGGAAACAGCAAGGAAGAAAAGGACTAAAGTCCATGGACAGGTTTAACTTCTTATTTATTTTCAATTTCTTCAAGAAAATAATAAATAAAAGGTTAAGCACAGAGTGTTCCTTCTCTCTGTTAACTAGGTGGACATGTTCAACAAACAGCCTGGTATGCAATGAGAAATCCACTAAATGAATTATTGGTAACTTGATATATCAACAGATTGCTATCAAGAATTTAGAGTAAGAAGAACTCAAGCTGTATGCATACAGGTTGTGTGAGTGTGTACCTGGATGTGTGATCCCAATAAAGATGTATTGTTGCTTAAAAACTGGAATGTTTATTTTATATTACTTTTTCATATTTATTCCTTGCTGGTATGGAGTTATATCAACTCCATCCCAATTGGTTTTTTCTGGGAATTCCCTATATTCCACTTATACCCCCGTGGAGGGGAATTCCCTCCAATCGGCTATTACCATGATCTCCCCAGACCTCAACTCCTTAGGCATGTGACACTTGATGTCTGCTGCCTAGCTCTCTTGCTTGGAGCTCCTGAATTCCTTGAAAGGGGTGTGCGTCTTCTTAAAGGAGGCGCCTGCCCCTAGCCCGATCCTTGCACTCTAACAGTTGAGCTCCCAGAAATCTATAAAAAACAGTCCTTATGAAATTTTATTTGGGTGCAATGTGTCAGTGATTGTGGAACCCAAATGCATTGATTATGATAATCAAGTTACCTCAGACAAATGGAACCAGGACTCAAAGAAGCTACCACATCATTTGAGACAAAAGCAATAAGATCTTAGATCAAGCACAGACAAAGTTAAGAAAAAGATACCAGCCATAACAGCTGCCAAGCTTAGCAAAATGATTCATTTGATTGTTTTCCTTATATCTGCCAAAAACAAAAGTATACCTACTGCACTAATACCCAGGCCTCAGTGTTATGCTATCTTCCCTATACAAGCAAACATCCCAAGGAAGACAGTGCAAGCACTTTCAGTTAAAGTAACAAAGGCAAAGGCAGTTTATGGAGCTGGCAGGGAATGGTCTGTTGTAAGCTTAGGAAGTACCCAACAACTACGCCTTCCTTTTTCGTCGCAATGGAGGGAAATCACACGGAGATTTCAGGTTGTTTGTTAACAAATTCATTTAGGGGGAAAAACTCCTCGGGCAGGGTTCGAACCTGCGACCTCACGGTTAACAGCCGTGCGCTCTACCTACTAAGCTACCGAGGACTGTGAAGGCACAAGAGGCAATATGAAAATTGGCTGTATGTACTGGTTAGACACGGAAGAAGAAAAAGAAAAGAAGCCTCTTTGTTGCACGATCCAACGCGAAGCATGGCGGAAGTTGGGTGGGGGCCTACACCACGGAGTCCTGAAGCTGGTTCGGTTTTTTAATTGTCAGCAAGTTGGCCGGAGTTGGCTGGGCTATATTGTTGACAAGAGTTGGCGTAGCCCAGCAGCCCCTCCCAAACCACCCCGCGGTGGGCTCATTCTTATTCGTCTTGTGTCAATGCATTGCTTGAGAGCACCCTCTAGGGTGAGCCAGACGCAAACCTGTACCAAGTCGGCTGACCAATCTATAAAAACAGACCCTGCCATGTGGACAACCACCAAGCTCACTGGCGACTTCCCGGCAAAGGAACTGTGCCCTTTGGTGGCCTTAACCTCCGATGGCAGCGTTGCCTTCATTCACCAGGAGAAAGCCATCTTCGCTCTGACCGTAGGTACTCTCTTCCCTGACCCACGATTGGCAAAAAAAACTTTTAATATTCCGTGCGGATATCCAGACGACGGCCAATGGCGTCGCTTGCCTATGCCAAAGGCGATCACAGAAGCGCCTTACCAGAGCATTGAAGGTGAGGAACTGTGAGCATAAGTAGTAGTGGTAGTAGTAGTAGCCTCCCAGTGACAATAATACTATTAATTTGCAGGCATATTCATGTATGATAGCCTTCTACACGTGCTCATCGAAAAGAGGGAGGGAAAGACTGCCATTCAAACCTTCGATCCTGGTTCACCTCTTTTTCCTATTCCTTTTTTTCTGTTTCATTTCTTTCTCTTTTGCACCTTGGCGTTATATATGACTCCTGCCCTTGGCTAGCCACGGGGAAATGGAACGCGCCGGTCAACATCAAGAAGAAGATGTGGTGCACTAGCCTTGCGCGCTGCGGAAGCAAGGTTGGCTCAGCCGTTCAGGGCCTCTCCTCTCTACCCCTCTCGCTAACCACTTCCTTGTCGCAGGTCTACAGCGTAGATTCCTGGGATGGCTCCGTGAACATGCTCAACCTAGGTAATGATACGATGGTAAATGAGATGATGACTCCATATTGTTAATATTATGTGTCCAGCTGAGCCAGCTTTGAAGTGGAAGTCGTTGACGAAAAGGGAGTACAACCAATCCCTTCAGAATCTGGGCTCGTTCTCGCTGGTCGCGTATCGTCAGCGTCTTTATCTGTTCGGTGGAAAGCGCGGCGCGTCGGAAGGATCCAATGATCTCTACTGGTGGCCCTCCCTTCCCACCCTTCGTTTTCTCTTCCTCTATCGCATTCGTTATTTCTTCGCCTCCCCCCCTATGTATGTTATTCATTGAGATCGCGCGATGCAGTTTCGATATCGAGAAAGGGACCTGGTCTAAATTACCTGTCAAGGGCGATGTTCCCCCTCCTCGGTACGCCTATTTCCCAAAAGAACAAGTTATATTTCTAGCTGTATACACTTTTCATTGAACTACCCATGTATGAACAGATGGGGACATTCGACCGTCTTGGCGGGCGACAGCTTCCTCATTTTCGGAGGAATCAATGCAATGGCCAATCTAAACGATATCTATCAGTTTGATTTCAGTGCGTCTTTTCCTCTATTTTCCATTTACGGTAAAAATGTCACCATTCCAATCTCATATTTTTCATGGCAAATTTCGTGAAAATTTGGTAGAAAGAAGACGATGGCGAGCTATTGACGCTCTCTGTCCGCCGCCCAATGGGAGATGCAGCAGTGCCGCGTGGATTAGTGACAGTATTATTCTCTTTCAATGTGGTTGGTCGATCATCTTATTCTCATTTTCTTGGTTAGATACTTTGTACAGAATAGCCATCAAAATGCCTCCTCACAACGACACCCTCTACTCGCTCGAACTGGACATCGACCACGGAGATGATGACGAGGTATGTCGACATGAATTAGATTAGTGTCCACCAAGCAGAACACTGAGCTTCCCTTTCTGTGTCCTGTCAGTTGACAGAGTCGATGCAGAGGACGATGAAACAGATGAAGAAGAAGATGAAGAAGGAGTCGAAGCGGATGAAGGAGGAGATGCAGAAGATGAGGGAAGACATGGCCCGTAGGCATGCCAAGGAAATGAAGAAGCTACGGAAGCAGATCAAGGCCGAAATCTCGGAGGAGAACATCATCGAGAAGATCAACAAGCAGATGGAGGAGGAGATCATGCGGCGGGAAAAGGAAAAGGACAACGCCCAATCGTTTATTCTGACCCCGCATATCGTCGACGAATCGGAGGGTCAGGAGAAGATCCTGAGGGAGGTGGACGAGCTGATCAGCGAAGAACTCAATGAAATGCGCCGTGAATTGAGGGAAGAAATCGAGGAAACCCGCGCGCAATTAAAAGATGTAACGGACTATATGAAGGAGATGAGAGACGAGAGCCGAAGCAAAGCGAAGAACGAAGACGCAAGGCAGAGAGAAAAAGAAAAGACGGAGAAAATATACGGAAATCGTGAAGCGCAATCGCGCGAAGCCGAAGAGCGAACTAAGGAAACCATAGAAGAAGAACTGCGTCGCCTGCGAGAGTGGTTGGCACAGCTCAGACACGATGTTGAACAACTGCAGCAGCAGCAGCAGCAGCAGCAACAACAACAACAACAGCGGGATGTCAATAATCTCGCAAAGACGGAATTGACCGTCGTCGAGGCGGAGCAGAGCGGAAGCAGCGCGATGCTGATGCGGGTGATGAGCCTTATGGGGATTTCGCCCTCCCCGTCGGGGCTCGACGCGAGGGAGGTCGATTGGAAGGGCGCCCGGCTCATAGGGAATGGTATTTACGCACGATAACGTGCCTGCAGCCGTATCATGACACTGCACGACGTCTGCTGAACCAGTCATGTTCCTTTCCTTTTCTTTCTTTTTTTTAATCCCCTTTAAGGCGCGTTCGGGCATACTAAGGTATTCCAGACGCGATGGCGCGGGATCGAGTGCGCGGTGAAGCGAATCAAGAAGGATTCTCTCCACACAGCCGAGCTCAAAGCTATCCAAACCGAGATCGAGCTCATCCGGTACGGAAGAATGCCAAGCATGTACCGCTTGGCCTGGGCTCCATACCTAACATTCTCGAGATGGGCACAGGCGCAAAGCAGGGCTGGACCCACACTTGACATACGTGTATGGCACCTGCGAACCTTCTGATGGAGGTCTGGGAATAGTCATGGAAATTGCGCCCTTTGGAAGCATACGCGATCTATTGGTTCGTCACTCTCGCTTGCCATTGGCGCATCTGCTTTCGCTTGCTGTCGATGCTGCAGAGGGACTCCGATGCCTCCACAGCCACGGCATTCCTCATCGAAATATCGCCGGTACATACGGGCCATACATGTACCCGTGGTCATGTCTTCGCACTGCTCACGTAGGCTTTCACTTGCACCAATCAGCATCCAGTGTGATGGTATACCGAAACATGCAAGGAATGCTCTCGGACTTTGGGCTTGGCTCCAAACTCAACCTCCGCATCAGGGTTCGTTCGTGCCATTCAATTACATTCCTCCTCCTTGTCGCCGCGCGTGTTTGATTTCTCATTGGGTTCGTTTTCGCTCTTCGCTCTTTGCTTCTCTCTTCCCTGTAGTGGTTGGCGCCGGAGATGATGCCGCCCGATGCAAGCAGTCCGGCGCCGGAAGCGACCAATAGCGCGTGGATGAGTGCTGACGTGTTCTCATTCGGAGTCTTCCTCTGGGAAATCTGCACAGGTCAACTCCTTCGGCCCTGGCAAGGCGCCAATGACGCTCAGGTACGCAGGAGTTGTCGCCCAATTCTCTTTCTCATGATCAATTAATAGGCCTATATTTATGTTATGGTTATCCTTGTGAATTATTAAAACCATTTTGTCTATTATTTATTTCATTCACTGATTTTTGTTTTTTTATTAAAAAAAAACAATAACCTAAAACAAAATAGGTCATTGCAGCAGTGCTTCATGAAGGAAAAACCCTCACGATTCCTGGTGAATGTCCATCTACGCTACGCAACATCATTCTCTGTTGCTGGAGAAGAAATCCCATACAACGGTATCTAGGAGACATTTTTCTACATACAGAGTTTCCCTATTTTGTTTGTCCCATTTATTCTCACTTTATTATATATCCGTCCGTTTCCATGGAGAAGGCCTACGGCGGACGAATTGGTGGACTCTCTGCGTCAGCTATGCTCACAGCTGAAGGAGAAGGATGGCGGGATTGTTGTCGACAGCACTGCTCTCGAGCCAATCGTCACGCCTCTCCCGCCCGCGGTACGCTTTCCCTCTTTCTTTCTTTTGTCTTCCCTTCATTCCCTGCTGGTCGCGCGGGAGTTTCCCCGTTTTCACTTCAGTACTGAACACGTGCTGCATTGTGCTTGCATCTTTCAGGCGGGAAGCAACATGTTCACGCTCGCATCGCAGGGCTCCAATTCGTTCGGAGCTTCGGCGGTCTCTTCCGAATCTTCGTTCACCGCCAACCAACCCAGCTGGATGACAAACCGTCTTAAGCAGGAATGGCGCAAGTCGACTCCTGTGCACAGTCCGCGCTCGCGCTCGACATCGACTTCGAAGGCGTCATCCATATCTGTTACGGGCGCCACTTTGGTTCCCGAGCAAGCGCGACCAGACCCTGGACACGCTAAAAAGACTCAATCAGAGATTGTGACTCGAGATGCCGACAGCAAATCCAGCAATGAGCTGCGTGGAAGCGAGTCGACTCCCTCGGAGTGGCTGTGTAGCCGAAACCCCGACAAGCCGCGCAAGAATCCTACCATCTCGTCGTCATCTTCATCTTCGTCTGCCAATCATCATCACAGCAATGCTGCAAACGAATCACCTCTCTTGGCCACCAGAGGAAGTCCTGTCCCGGCGTCCGCGTCGCCTTATATCCCCTCTTTCCCTTCCCTGGCGTCCAGCAGTCGCAATCGTTCGCGTTCCAGCTCGCTCACCTCCAGCGCGCAGACTAACAACAACCAGGGAGACGTCAGCTCGTTCTCTCTTCCCACCCTGCGCGCCGAGGTCGTTGAGTGCCTCGAGTCGGACTCTTCCCATGCGTCCTCGCCGCTGCCTTCTGGCGTGCCCTCGCCAGAGGCATCACCTCCAACCGCGGCTCGCCGCAAAGTCTATTCGCCGCTCCCGTCTTTGGCAACGATGAACGACTGCGGAGGCGAGGCGGACACTGGACTGACCAGGCAAGGGCCCGCCACGCAATCTACGTCGCTTCGTTCATCCACCACCGGTGCGCTGCAAGACGGAAGCCCATCTCCACCACATTCGCCTCGCGACACAACAGGCCGACCGCAATTTTCGCCCCTTCCCTCGCGCCTCTTCATCAGCACTTAAGATGAACCAATGTGCATGAAAGTCCAATGTTGTTCCCTTTAATTTCCGGCAAACAAAATTTATTTGGCAATCAATCCCGTTCCGTTTCTCCGCCATTCTGGGAGCTTGAGAAAAAAAACGTCTAAGAATTAATTTCCTCCGACAGCACTACACCTCGTCCTCACTATCTTCGTCCTTTTCGTCGTCACTGGGCAAGTTGACCTGCGGCAAAGCAGTGGGCGAAACGGGGCTTGCTCGTCCTCGCAGGAACTGTGCTTGAATGATGCGGTGATACCGCTGCTCCTCGTCTCCCTCTTCGCCAGTGTCGCTCTCCTCCTCTTCTTCCTCGTCCTCGTCCTCTTCCTCTTCCTCCGAGATGTAGTGCTCGTTGATTCGCGCATTCATGAAAAATCCCGGAGCGTAGGACGTGGGCAGCGATGGCGGCGCTTGGGCCACATTCCACGAGGACGGCTGAGGGTAGAAAGTGTCGTCAAATATCGAGTAACTCCGGCCACGTCTCCTCCGCGGACCTTGCCCTTCCGTGCCTGAATGATTAAATGATTAAA
>CDFF01070388.1:2658-15740 GCA_000826265.1 Acanthamoeba culbertsoni
AAAAAACCTACCTTGCTCGCAGCCTGCAAGCGAAGCCAAAAGGGTGGGCAGGGGAGAAGCAGCGGTGCCAGTTCCGCCGGCCTTCTTCGGCTGGTCCGTTACAACGTCGTGTCCCTCTTCAATTTCGAATCAGTCAGCCAAGTTGATTAGACCTACTTGAGGATGTCCTTACCATCCACGCGCGAGACTGTGCGTGAGCCGATGCCGGTAGCGGTCAAGTGAACTGTCTTCCACAACGGTGCTTGGCTGTCCACGTAGCTCTGGAAGCAAGAATCAAGATGAGCTGGGGAAAGAAAAAAAAAATAAGGCGAGGGCCCTGGTGGAAGACACGTACACGAGTAAGGCAAGGAGACCGTGAGGCTACCGGCAAGACATGTGCCTCAAGGCTGCCTACGCGGCGGGCAGCTGCCGTTGTTCTGATCAACTGAAATCCTTTCCGCATTTTAGTGTGGGGGTTTGTTGTTGTGTTTGGTCGAACGTACCTGTCTCTGCCATGCACTTATATTTGCTGAGTGGTTTTCCTTTGGGGGACAATCTTGGTGCCCTCTTGTTTCTGCGATAGTTTTGTAGGGAATCTCCACTCTATTTTGTTTTTTGGCGACTGTCCCCAAGGAACGATCGGCATGCTCATCTACGGAGAAAAGGTACAAGAACAACACCTACGGACAATAATTGGTATTAATTCCCCTTTCGCTCTGGTGGTCCGAAGCGAAACGGGGTAGGCACGCCTTATCACCTCATTCTGTTGTGGAGGCGGCTTCGTCGTAGTCTGCCGTTAGGAATTTGGCTTCATCGAACAGGTTGGCTGTAACTGTGCGCCCTGCAAACCACCGTCCGTGCAGAGCGCTGACGGCAGCTTGGGCTTCTATTTGGCTTTAGTGACCCTCAACTGTAGCAACAAGAAGGGAAGCCAGTCATACCACTCGGTTGAGCAAAGAGAGCAAAAACACGGATAGGAAGTGGTTGAAGTTGGTCAGCTAACGGCCGGTGGGTGTCCATGCTCTTAACCGTGCCATACCGCCCAAGTTCGTCCCGCACGTCGTTGTCAAAGTCTGGGTCTGCCTCCTCCCCCGGGGCCAACAAATTGTCTAGAACAATGCATGATGACTGTGGTTAACTGGGTATGAGTTCTTGGCTCTGAGAGACAATAGAAGGGAACATCTCAGCACCATGGTAAAAGATACGGCTCGGTGTAAAGCACAGTTTAATTTCTTTGCTTTTTTCTTTATTTTGTTTTACTTTTGCTTGGTTCGTGTCTTTCCCTGAAGGCGCATTAAACGAAGTGCCGTTCTGGGTTTGGCGGTCCTTCCTTGAACCAAGAAGCACAAAACAACGCCCAAAGTATGGTTAATCATACCAAAGCATTTAACCAAGCTCTTCAAGCAACCTTAACATGGCCTCGATCCTAGCCGGCAGCTCTATTAACATCACTGATGACGTCCGCCCTGCAGTGGCTGCAGTAGCCCGTAACCTTCACCACCAAAGGGAGGAAGATGCCTTCGTTCCCTTCTGCGTTCTTCAGTTCGCCCAGGGGTCGGAGTCTAAGATAACCCTTGAGAGGGTTGTTGACCAAGCCGGTGAAGCTGGCAAGCCTGCATGGGACGATCTAGTATCAAGCCTTCCGCGAGAGGAATGCCGCATGGTCGTGGCGCAGGTTCCGTGGACCGCCAAATCAGATGGCGTGTGCCGATCAAAGCTGGTCTTCATTCAGTGGGTCCCTATGTACGGCCCTACGGTGCGCCAACGGATGATCGCCACGATGACCTCCAAGAACATCAAGAGCCACATCGACCAATGGGCTGGCGGCGCCATCCGCATCGAAGCTGCCGGCGTTGACGACCTCGACCTTGGCGCTGTTCAGGATAGGATTCGTTCCAAGGCAACCGTCAAGTAAATAGTCAAGTTTGGTGTTTTGTTGTACATAGAGAGCATCGACTTTTCCATGAAAAATATAAAAACTGAGCGTTCCTCCAATCATCGTGCCTTGTTGCCCTTAAGGAGTGAGACTAAAAGAAATACCTATCAATATTTGAATTCCGAGGAATGAAACAAAATCGCGCCACGAGCGAAGTCTAAACTGTTGGACTCGTGGCTAGCAGGAATCCTGGTTGTCTAGCACGAGTCCTTGTTGGAGATGATCTTGCTGAAAGCCGACCATATATTCGAGTTCTGAGCGCAAACCTGTTGTATTGGAATTGAAACCCATCAGATAACAACAACAACAACAACAACAACAACAACAACAACAACAAAATCCGCACCGTGCCACCGCCGCGCTTGGCCTGCGAAAATTGTCTGTTGATATCGCCGACGCAGTAAATGGCAGCATCGGTAGCGATCGCCCACTGGAAAGTACAACAATTATTGTTATAAATCTTGATAGACTCTACCCAGAATTACAATGATCGAAAATAAATAAATAAATAAATAAATACATGTGTTATAACAAAAGAAAAAAAAAGTACCTTGGAGTGGTCCTTGGTCTCGGGCCAGGAGACATCCGACTGCGGGGTCACCTGTCTGATGTTGATGTTGTTGTAGGAGTACTGAGGTCGACAGAAAGTAGGCATCTTATTGCTCTCCGCGCCGTTCATCCAGCTCTCGATAAGCAGACCCGAGTCGAGGCTGGGCGAAACGAGAGCCGACCACAAATCCTGAAGCCAGGGAGTCAAATTGAATTATCAATAATTATTAATTAATTTTCATTATAATTATAATTATTGAGAGAAAAGAATAATTCAAAGGAAAGTATTATTGCGCTGAAGATTAATACCTGGTTCCACTTTTCGTTCTTAGCAAAGGCAAGGAAAGCGGTTCCGCCAATCGTACGGAGGGACGTGGTATTGGTGGCCGATTCCTGCAAAAAATATATCAATAAAATAAAATAAAAATGAAAATCAATTTATAAATAATTCAGTATGTGTACCCTGGTGATGAAGTTATGGGCGAGCACTTGCTGCACGTTGGGGAGAGAGAAGGCCAACTGGGTGGGCAGGTTGGAGTCATAGACGTATGGCTTGTTCAGCAAGAAACCGCCGGCCGCAACGTTGAGGTTCGTCAAATCTGTGGACAAAATAGTTGTGAATGTCAGCCGAATACGTAATGAAAGAAACAGCATTGAATTGAGTAGAGAGAAAAATCGATGATTCTTCATCATCAAGCACTCGACAAATGTACCGTAGGACATGCAGATGAAGGACTGACCGTAGTCCTTGGCGTAGTCGGGATAGCCGTAGGTGGCACCGCTGCCGGTGGGTACGGGGAAACGGGGCACGCTGTGGACCAACCAGAAGCCACCGTTGGCGTCGAACGCCATGTCGCCCTTCGTGTGGCCGTACGAAGTGTGTTCCTTGTTATCGGGTGTTTGGTCTGGGCAACCAAGCGCGAAGAAGGGTTGGGGATGGGAAAATCAAAGAGAAAACGAGTGGGAAATAGGAAGAAGAACGGTAATGTTACCGTTGTACATAAGCCAACCGACGCTCGAGGGGTTGGCGTTGTAGATTTGGTTGAGGGTGGAGCCGAGAGCTCCGTTGGTGTTGGTGTCCAGGCGCTACAAGGGTAACAGTAGAGGTTAGGAGAAAGTTGTTGTCTCCAATAACATGTAGACAGACAAGTTCGGAGTGGGACCTGGTTGGTGTAGACGAAGGCCGGGTTGTTGACATCCGCATACGCGTAGCCATAGCCTTAGCGTACAGCAAGAGTAAAATAAAAGTAACCAGCTTCAAATAAAGAACAAGAAAAGCCAGCGACTATACCGCTGGCTGCGCTGGGGTTGGAGTTGTCGGGCAACACGGGAGACTTCAGAATGATCCTGGAAAGCGGAACCGAAGGTATGTTATCAACAATATAAATAAACATCAACCGTAAACACCATACCACCAGTCAACGGGGTTTCCGCTCTCGTCAAGACAGGTTGTGGTGACGGGCGCGGCAACAGCCACGTTCACTACAAAGCATAGAACGAAAAAACCCAACACCGCCTTCATCTTGCTTCGGGTGTGCCGCGAAGAAGTTCAAGCCTAATAGCCCAAGTAATTTGTGATTATTGTTCCGGCCATCTCTGAGAAAACCAGAAAAACAATGATAAAAAAATTTGCGAGAAACACTTATATGCAGCGAAAGGGGAGATGGAAGAGGAAACGGACAAGCGATGGAGCAACTTCACTCCTTGGGAGACGCCACTGGTTGTCAATGGTGGGAATATTTGCTTTGCTGATTTGGGTGGCGAGCTTTTGGTGGCTCTACGGGGAGAGGAACTTGATACTGCAAGAAGAGGACGACGGAATTGAGGTAGTACGTGCCGTACTCAGGCCCACCCGAAAGGTGACTGTAGCCAGGTTTGAGGACAGAGAGCTGGAGGAGAGGGAGCAAGAAGAGGACTACCGTAAACCTGCTGGCGCAACTGTTCTGCGAAAGAGAGGGCTCCAAGGTCGTCTAGAGGAAGAGCGCCGGCGAAATCAGGCTCAAGGGGTAGACCTGAGTAGAGCAGAGATCGAGTGGGAAGACGAACTGCGTAAACAGCTCAAGAAGGATGAGGCGCCATTGAACTATTGGGCACGTCCGCTCAAGGCATCTCTCATTGGCTCGCTGACATGGCTTATCTATCCTTGTTAGTATATGGACGATCCAGCATTGGTTGTGCTTACCTATGATCGCGCCGATTACCTCACAGCCACCTTGGATTCCCTGATGAAGGTGAAGGGAATCTCGCGATTCAAGCTCTATATTAGTCAAGATGGTGACAATGCCGACGTTAATAACGTGATAGCAGACTTTGCCACGTTCTCTCATATAAGACATGTCCGCAACGGGTTTGACACAACCCTCACACCTACCTCGCATATCGCACGGCATTACTGGTGAATTTTCCTGGCTTCTTGGAATAGTCTGCAACCACAACAGTGGACTAATCAAGCCAACCTGATTATCAGGTTCGCGTTGAACACTCTTTTTATGGAGCACTTGCATAGCCATGTTGTGGTTGTGGAGGATGACATGCTCTTCTCTCCCGACTTCGCCTTCTACTTTGAACAGCTCGCTCCACTGCTTGACGCGTATGCATTATCATTCCATACACACATGTTGGTGTTACCATCCGTTCTACTCACTTCCCGCGCTCTCTTTCTTCAGCGACCCGACCCTGTGGTGTATATCGTCCTGGAACGATAATGGATTCGAGCATACGGTACCAGCCCACGGGCGCTTTCACCCGGACCGAAAGTAGCACTGCAACCTTAGACGGCTTTTTCAGGTGGAAGACTCGGAGCGTCTTATGCGGACCAGTTATTTTCCAGGGCTGGGATGGCTGCTGAATAGGCGTTTGTGGGATGAGGTTCGGCTATGGTTGTGTGTGTTTGTGTGTGTGTTTCTGTGTATGTGTGTGTCTAGGAAAGGGATCATAGTACAGAGGGGCTCACAGGGTTGGTCGCCACAGCTGCGGGAGGAATGGCCTGATGATCATTGGGACCATTGGATGCGACACTCGGGTGTGAGCAGGGGAAGAGAATGCATCATTCCAGAAGTGTCTCGCAACTTCAACATTGGGGAAATGGGAAGCAGTAAGTTTGGCCCTCGTTTGAGAAGAAGAAGCAGCGGACAGAAAACGTGACCCTTCTCCCTATACCAAAACAGACTTAGGAAAAGAGCAGTATGCGAGGTTCTTCAAGCGCATGAAGCTAAACCAAGACGTGGTGTTCTTCAAGAACCTCCAACGGCTCGAGAAGCCCAACTATGAGTCGTGGATGAAATCCCTGTTCGCAACAGCAGAGGTGATCAGGGCGCCCCGTGTGGAGGAAGGCCTTGATAAGGTCCTTCTGCTGCCCTACCTCAGAGAAAACTTCGGGGCTATCGCCAGTACTTCTTACCTCCCGTCGGGGTCATAACTCACGGGGGAAACAGACATCTTACCATGCACTCGCCCATAGTGTCTCTGGCCATTTGGGACACACCGCGTGGCTTCCATAACCACTCTATCATGTTGCGTTACAAGCGAAACACGTATCCAACCTACCGACCTGTCTTTCCTCGCTCTGGAAAGGCTCAAATCACTCTGTTGTTAGTATTATTCTAGCAGATAGGCGACATTGCGGGTATCTTTCGTCCGAGCTGAGGGTAGAGCCTCATGGGCAGCTGCGAGTCACGGTCTCCAACGAAGGCGAGGACTGCTACGCGTCATGCTCACGTGAGGTAGATGCATACATACTTACAACGAGTAGAATTCTGTTCACTTATAACCGATTTATCAAACGTCCTTAGGGACTGAAGTGCCACCGAGGGGACTTCGAGTTTCTTGGCGAATGCGAGGCGCTGCGGAAGTGGATGCCGTCTTGCAAGCGGTGCGAGCTGATGGTCGGTCCTGAGGCGCCTGTCATCCTTCCCCTGGGCAACTTTACCACGCGCTGTTTGGTTAGCGAGGTGCGCCCGTTCTACTTTCAGCAAACCTTCCCATCAACGAACAATAGGTGCAGGACTTTGCTTCGTGTGCCGCGAAGCTGCGCGGGGGGCGCCGCCTGTGTCCCTGCATCACCCGGACGACCTCCGCCGCCATTCAACAATGACGGGATGATGCTGTCTGCTAGTGGTGTTGTGGTGATGGTTGCAGTGTAACCAGCACTGGACGGTGTCGTGCTCATGCGACTCACCATAATCCATCAACCTGTTAATCTCTTCCATGGAAGAGGGGAATTTTTTCGTTCTACGTGTTAGGGTTGAACAGGCCAATTCTTATCTTGGCAGTGAGAACTTGCCCCTATCCTGGAGTCGAAGTTGTGGTCGTGCTCCCAGCAGTTGTCAACGAGATGGGTGCTCTGGTTCTAACTGTAAGTCTCCAAAAAAAAATAAAAAATTGTATGGCCCGTACGGCAAAACGTTTAATAAATAATTGTCATACTAATTGCTCGCATCTTTCTTCCAATAAACATTCTTCAGTTTAGAAGTTGGATGAAATCTCAAACAATTGGTCCAGATTGATGGTTATGCAACCATCCCGATCATAATCCACCCTGCATTGTTGTTGTAGATAAATATTCGTCTATCAAAGTGTACAAAATATCCATACCGCTCAAAGACTGCACTGGTTAGAGCAATGTGAATCACAAGCCCAATAAACTCGACAACACTAAGGCCTATTCCAGACCTGATCACGGCAACATACCAGCCTGAGTTGTGTAACATCGTTGCAACTATTGACTTACCAGTTGTATTTCTGGTAAAGTTGCTGAGCAGAGTTGAAGCTCATATTGACAAAGCCTCCCTTGAGGATAGCCTCGTGAATCTCTCTGGCATCAAGCCGTCCATTTCCATCTTTGTCTCCCTGTGATTGTTTGGAGTTCGGTGGTATGAGCGTGAAGTCCTGAGGGTTGTTGTTGAAGCTATTTTTCGAACATGCAACAACGTGGCGAGTCAGCGAGTGCTGGGAGAACGTTGACGTACCATCTGGAATGTCTGCTGCATGCCCAGGAGAAACTTGTGAAGCGAAGCATACTCACCAAACTCTTATCAATCACCACCACGATCCCCAGTTGGCGTGAGACATAGTCAATACAGCTCCCACTTAATTGACAGGAGCTTAATACCGATGGTGCCGTTCCCATCAGCATCGAAGATGCGGATGAGCTTCGCTCCATTCTCGATACCCATTGGCATGCCACCAATTACAACATTGGCCAGCTCATTGGCTGATATCGATCCACTGCTGTCGCGGTCGATACTCCTGTGTGAAGGAGCGCAAATCCATCAATCTGCGGTCAAACGGCCCATCAAGCCTTATCGTACCTGAACCACCCCTGCAGTTCATATAGCTCCTGATGGGTCATCTGTCCGTTCTGCAAGGAGCCAGGTCGATAAAAGTAGAGAGCCATCATCAATCCAACAACTAGTGACATACCACTAGGAACACAGGACCATTCTGAGGCATCTTAAAAGTTCCTGAGTGGTAGGGAATGTTGTCAGCTGAAGTGGTGGGGCGCCGCTTCTTGCTGGGAGACTTTTTCTTCTTTGATTTTGATCCTCCTGGTCCAAGCAACGTTAACTGTCCGTTCAGAAGTACATCACTTACAGCAATGCTTACCCTTGTGTTTGTTAAAATCCCTTCCAATTTCAGATGCATCATCGTCGTCATAATCGTCGGAGTTAGGAACTCTTCGCATTGTCTCTGCATGGAGACAACAAGGGTGTCTACAACACATCAATGAGGAAAGAGAACAAAAACGGTACCCAATTTCTTGATCTTTTTAAGTTCAGTGCCAGTGGCTTCAGTTGATGCAGTAGAATCAACTGTCACCGGTGATATCGTCTTGTCTGCATTGCTGATCAGCTGGTCCAATTGGCTATTGGTCTTGGTAATTTCCGTCTGCACCCATATCGTCATCATTACGGATAACCAATGCTAGTCATTGTGGGACCACAAGTACCATCCCAGCTTTCATGCCGCCAGCCTCTTTGGTCAGAACTTTAGACCATTGCTTGATAAAGTGGAACGTGCGCTTCCTGGACAGCTGCTGAGCCTTGCGTAGCTCATCAGCAAGCATTTCGTCATGGTCTTCCATGCAACTTTCTAGGCTCTTAATGAGATTCTTGATCTCTTCTTCGTCCTTATGGCCAATGATTGAGATGATGCACTAGCGAGATGAAGATGACAACAGTACAAAGGGATAGGAGGCACCTTCTGTTTCTTTTTCTTCTTTGCTTTGTCGAGACGTTTCTCACACTTCTTGATGGCCTTTGCGGAGTCAGATAGTCTGGCCATGTAGCTCTTTTCAAACTCAACAATGTTCGCACGATCAGCCCCCAGCTGCCAGCTTCCGGACTTTTCGTATGACTTCCAAGTCATGCCCACGTCCACCTCCACCTGTGAGATTGACATACTCATGGGAGCTCATGACAGCCAAGAGAAACCTGGATAAGGACTTCGTGCAATGCCGTTCCGAATTGCCACCTCCTGTTGTCTGTCCACTCTAACAGTCACACCGCGGTCTCTCTATTGAGCGGTGGACGTTGCTTACCAATTAACTTTTGTGTATCAGAGATCATTCGAATGGAATCGCTCAGCTCCCCCCTCTCCACGTCCGCCAGCTTCGTCATCATGTCCCACATCGCCTGTGCATGCACCCCACATGTAAGTGACCTTTGCTCGGGTCCTCAGTACCCTGGCGATGACTGACTTGCAATACCTGAGAAGTCTGGTTGATAGTGTTGAGTTGCTGGTGATAAAGGTGAACAGTTCGGAGGAAGTTGGGCATCAAGTCGTTCGCCGCCTTCACAGCGGCGACCACTCGAAGGGTCTCCACCACTCTCGGGTTGTGATGGATAGCTGTGTCTGGTCTGCGGCTGTGCATCTTGAAACTGGATGTCTGTTTTCTCGATGGGGTTGTCGGTCTGCAATTCAGCTAGAATTAACGCTGCACCACGCGCCACGAGAAATGATCATCAACCTATCAGAGAGAGGCCTCAATTCAAGAAACGGAACACGTGTGTCAGTTGTGTTGTTTCCTCTCGTTGCTGGGTGCGAGACCCAAGCTGCACGTGGGAACCAAGACCGGGGTCCAAGCTGCAAGACCGTGTCTTCTCTACAACATATAACCATCCGCCAATGAAATTGTTGCGATGGGAGCCTAGGCATGAAAGGTCAAAATTCTTTGCCATGGGGTGCTCGGCTACCAACCAGTGGGAAACCGCTCATTTTGCCTTCGTTAGGAAAAAGCCAACCTAAGTTAAAAAACTTTTCCTAGCAAAAGCTGCATCTTCACCAAGAGCGTAAGGTACGGCCACGAGGATGAATCCGCAACAGCAACAACAGGTGAGGGACCAACTATAATCGATTTCAGTTTTTTTTTATCTGTTTATCGCTGTGTACTTCTCTTATCCCGGGCAGTGGCTAGGGCAGCAAACAGCAGGTGCTGCCTTTGTTGGCGAAATCGGAAACCCCCAACATCCTACAGCAGGAGGAGCCTTCATCGGCCAGCAGCAGGGACATCCCCTCCAACAACAAGCTCCTGTCCACCGACAGCACCAACCACCAGTTCTTCATGGCCAGCCAGCACCTCTTCAGCAACAACTCGGGGGAGGGACCTTTATAAATGGCCCATCACAGGTATCGGTGGTTGTTGTACATGTAGGCTTTATTGGCATCTTCTCAAGTTCTCCTCTCTCAGATAACACCACAAGAGTTGGTTGAGCTACAAGCTTGGTTCAGGTAATAGGTTGACTGGACGTGGCGAAACTTGGTGCTCAACTCCTCATACAGGAGCATTGACCGTGATAATAGTGGATCAATATCTGCCAATGAGCTGGCCAATGTCGCCATTGGTGGCATTCCAATGGGTATCGAGAATGGAGTGAAGCTCATTCGCATCTTCGATGCTGATGGGAACGGCACCATCGGTATCAATCTCCTCCCACCACCGCTACTGCACAACAAACATAAGTACTTTGATTGGGCTTCGGTTGCTGCTGTTCATGTCAATCAACTGGTCGTGGTGATTGTATTGCTGGTTGAGCAGACTTTAGAGAGTACGCTTCGCTTCACAAGTTTCTTCTTGCCGTTCAGCGGACATTCAAGATGGTCCGTCACCCTTCTCATTGATCCACACCATGAGCGTGGGTTATGAACATTCTCATATGGAAATCCACCGCTTGTTCATGCGCTCAGCTCACACCTGGGCAACCAATACAAAACTACAAATCACAGGGAGACAAAGATGGAAATGGACGGCTTGACGCCAGAGAGATTTATGAGGCTATCCTCACGGGAGGCTTTGCCAATATGAGCTTCAACTCTGCTCAGCAACTTTACCAGAAGTACAACCGGTCCGTCTTGGGAGATCCCTAAGATTCTACTTGCACTGCGAGCTGATCCACGCTTTCATGTTGTATGTATGATTGGGGTGTGTTCTGTTGTTAAGGTCTGGAATGGGCCTCAATGTTACGGAATTCATTGGGCTTGTGGTTCATATCGCTCTTGCGGGCACATACTTCAATCGGTACTGTCTGCACTCTCTTCTCTCTTGCTGTCTCCAAACACTCATCTTGGTATCGTCAACAACATACAGAATGGACAATGACAGAGACGGCAGTATCACCATCAACCTCGACCAATTTTTTGGACTATCTGCGGCTTTCTAAAGAAAGTGTGTAGAAGCGGGAAAAAAACAATAAAGATAACCAGCCCCAATGAGGGAGATGGAAGGTTTTTTGGCACAAACATTCACATCATAATTAGCCCTGTTACATGGCAAACCCAGTTGGGAAAAGTATTGCTTGGTCAACTGCAGAAAGGTCACTAGCGATTGGACGACAATTTGTACCATCTGGGACCAGTGTTCCTTTCACACTCCAGGAACGGCACAGCTTGGTAACCGAAGGTTTACTTTACCTTTCTTCCTGCAACATCCGTGATTGGCCTAATGGCAGCGCTGCCATAGAAGTTACTTCTGTCCAGGGACATACAGGCCAGAGTTACCGTCACAGAATCACATACCCACAGCTCCCAACGAATACAGGGAAATGAATGCTGCCACGATGTTCAGCTACACTCCTGGTGTATCAGGAGCAACTCCACAAGCCGGCGAACAGCAGCCACAACATCAACCACCACAGCAGCAGCAACAACAGCCACAGGCTCAGTTTGTCAACTTCCCTTCACCTGAAGGAAATGGTGTACCTCCTTTGGCCGCAGCGCTTCCTCCGACATGGAAGCCTGTCTCCAATCAGCCTGGTGGTACCTTCGTGCAGGCCCAGCTGGGGCACCAGGGACTACCTCTTCAGTATGGGGGCAGCCCTCTCCAACAAGTTGTCCAGCCTCCTATCCAACTCCCTCCTGGTTTTCAACAACAACAGCAGCACCAGCCATTCCTTGGTCCATTCGCCGGAGTTGCTGCTCTGGGAGGAGGTGGAGGAGGCTCTCCGATGATGCTGGGGATGGGAGGCTATCCTCCCGCAGCAGTGGCAGGGATGTCGCCCGCTTGTGCTACTCCGAACGGTGGCATGATGACACAGGTGCTAGGCCAATCGGGACAAGTTATGCATGTTCATCCCGGGGGCGGAGGAATTGCGGGAGCCCAGCAGCAGCTCCTCCAACAACAACTGCAACATCAGCAGCGCACTTTCATGATGAGTGGGACGGGTTCCCCCATGGGGATGCTCGCTGGAGCAGCTAGTCGAGGCCTCCCTGCAGCTGGACCTCTGAACCACGGCGGCAGGCCCATCATGCCACGACCTGCTGCACTTGCAGCACGTGACAGTGCGCCTACCAATACGAAGGTCAAACTAGCAAAAGCAAAGGGCTCTGGTTATAAGGGTAGACTAAACGAAGATGACGAGAGTGATGAAGAGGAGGACGAAAGGGAAGCTGCCAAGAAGAACAAGAACAAGAAGAAGGGTAAAGAAGCTGACCAAATCAGAAAGAACAAGAAGCTGGGCAAGCGCAAGTCGCAGATAGAGGACGGTGGGTCTCTGAAGGTGATGGTCATCGGGGAGACCGGGTCAGGCAAGTCCACCTTCATCAACATGGTCACCAATTACTTCCGCGGCGGATCGCTCGATGACCTCAAGGTCGCCATCCCAACTCACCACCTCGAGCCCACGGAGAGAGGCTTTAAGTCGTCAGAATCCAACACGAGCAATAAGTCGCAAAGTCAGACGACCAAGTGCCTCAATTACAGGTTCCACGCGCCCAACGGACGCGAGATCATCATCATCGACACGCCCGGCCTCAGCGATACCCGTGGCGTGCAACAGGACGACCAGAACTTGGACTACATCTTGGATTCCGCCGAAAAGGCTGACGGGATCGCAGCCATCATCTTCGTCATCAACGGGTCGGTGGCGCGGCAGACGACGACCTTGCAGAACGTGATCAAGCGGTTCCGCAACACGATCCCTGACGTGGTGCTCAACAACGTCATCGTCGCATTCACCAACTGCTGGGAGCACGACCGCAACTTCGATCCCAAGGAGCTGGGCAAGTTCTCCAAGGCCAAGATGTTCCACATGAAGAACTCGGCCTTCTCGACACACCCCGATTCGTGGTCCAGCGCACAGCGGACGCTGCTGCAGGCCGATTGGGACGTGGCCATCGAAGAGAT
>CDFF01070406.1:0-10503 GCA_000826265.1 Acanthamoeba culbertsoni
TGGAGATTTCAGATTCTAGAAGTATCCCTTCGCTCTTTCTTTCTGTGTCTCTACTCTGGTGATGGAGAGCTGTAGCGACTGGAGTCTGGCAGACCTATGTTTACTAAAGCTGGCACATCTCACGGCCTCCTTGTTTCCCATAGATGCCACCAAGTAAGTAGAATGGGGCTTCATTCAGCTCCCTTTCTTTTGGTATAACAACCTGTTGCCAGGTTGAACCGAGACCTGGCTCAACGCCTGGTAGACGTCATGCTAGTCCATGAACTTATCGACGATAGTGTTCTACTCAACGTGCTGGTTCACCTTCCTGTCGATAGGCTCTGTATTCCGTTGGTCCTTGCCTCTGTTTTGATTGTAAACCAACTGCTAAGTTCTGTCTCCAGGGACAGGATTACTCGCCACACGCTTGTTGAGAGCGCAGACAAGTGGCCTGAGGGCCTTCGCTCGTTTTCTTTCCATGATTCGTACCTGCCTGAGTTACGCAACTACTTTTTTCAAGAGTCACTCCATCCCTCTGGGAAACGCCCCGCGGACGACGACTTCCTCTTCCGGCTCAGCAGGAGCGCAGCCGCAGCTACTATTGAATGCCTCGACCTGAGTTTCTCCAGGATATCCGATATGGGTCTGAGAGCCCTTGCAGCCTTTCCCTCATTGAGGTACAGTTTTTCTGTCTCCGTTTCCTTCTCTCTTCCTCCTTCCTCCTTCCTCACAGAGACATGACTGTTGTACTCTCCTCGGGCAGAGGGCTAAAAATTGATGACTGCCCTGGGATCTCCGAACAAGGACTCATAGAACTCTGTGCCATATGTCCTCTATTAGAGGTAGAGCTGTTAGGTCGGTGTATTCATTCCATACCTCATGCACGCGACGTCCACTCTCTAGGTTCTCTGTGCAACCCTTCCTTCGGCATCCTGCGAGGAGTCTTTCTTGGTTCATCTAGCTGGCAGCTCCCATCCTCTCCCATACCTCTCATCTCTTTCCCTTGGCGGAGAATCAGCACTAGAGAGTGACATGTTCAAGTTCTTAGGGTAACTAGATTTACCCCGGCCTGATGACCATGCTGACAACTATGTGCAGGAGAAGGCGATGTAGCCATCGATTTACTTACCTGTCCGTCGAACTTCAGCCGTACCTGTCACGGAAGCATGCAACACAACTTGAACAAATTGCACTGAACCGCATGCCAAACTTGACGTCACTTGTGTTCCCTTTCTCCTCTGCCTTGGCGGCTATGGAGAAACTCGCCCCCGACGTTTGCTTCAATCTCACTTCGTATGATGCCAACTTGAAGGAGGGCCAGGAGCGGCTCAATCGGATGCTGCGCCGCATGCCCAGTCTCACATATTTGTCGATCTACTATCCAGTTTACACTAGATATCCTCGTCCTCCGATATCTCGCTGTCTTTTGGAAGGACTCTCCCCGTTTATCCGTACTCTTAAGGTGAAAAATGTCGATCTGGTTAACTCGCGCGGCCTCTTCGGTGAGCAAGGCGCCTTTCCTCCCAGTCTATTGATGGTAACTCGGCTCGAATTATCCGAATGCTCCCTTACAGAGGAAGTTGTGGGTAACCTCAACACATTTCGGCACTTGAGATTGCTCAGATTATTCACGGTGAAGGCGTCCTGCACCATGGAAAGCCTGGAAGAAGCTATCAATCAAGCTGGCAATCTTCGAGAACTGGATATATTTAGTGTTAATTTTTCATCCCCATACGGTTTCAGCCTTCGCCATAAGGAACTGCATGAGCTCAAGTTCAGCTTCATCTACGATACGGATATACATCTCAAAGAATTGAGCTGCCCTAAACTCGTCAAATGCAGCCTAAGGCTTTCTGCTGCTCCGGACGTCATGAACATCGAAGAGCTCATCAGTGGCTCACCACTAATGGAGCACGTTCGGGTTGAGTTTTTTGGACACATCACTGGGGAAATGTTCTGCCATATTCTTCATTGGCCCTGCCTAATCTCCCTTGATTTGAGCTCGTCTCCTATCAAACTGGTTTGCCAGGATATCTTGAACATGTCTATGTTGCAATTAACTTCCATGATAGAAGTTCTGGAGATTAACGCTCACGAATTTAATCTTAAGCGACTTCAGCAGATCATAAACTGCACGCCTTGGCTCCATAAACTGCGAGTGTCCAACTCTAGGTTTATTAGATCCTTATCGGAGTTCCATTGCCCGAGTCTACGGCTACTGTCCATCTCCGGAACAGGTTTGGCAAACATAACTCTACCAGGTACCTATCTCTGGAAGTGACTAAATAATAGTCATACTAATACTAATACTAATAAATCTTATCACTAACATAATAATTTATAAAGGATGTCCATCTATAGAAAGCGTCCGCATAAAGACAACGAAATGCCTTAGATTGCGGGTAGAACTATCTCATATGCCAGAATTGTTTGAGCTCACCCTATCATGTACTGGTTCCCTGAACGTCAACATGTGTGATAACTCTCGACTTCAGCTTCTTACACTTGATGCCCATCGACTTGACGGGCTGTGTCGAATCCATTGCCCACAAGTCCGTATCTTAAAGCTTAAATGCAGGAGCAGGGATCTTATTGAAGATATCCTCACAATGGATTTATGGCTACCCTGCTTGAAAAAGATAGTCGTCACTGGCTACGACTACCGGCCAGTCATGGAAGCCCTGGCTATGAAGGTTGGGCTGGACCCAGCGTACATAGAATAAAAACCTCATATCTCGATCCAGAGTAAGGAAAAGTACACCGAAATTGAGCGGTGTAGTCTTCCTTTCTCCTTTCTGATTGTTTGAGGTCAGCGGTCGATTTTGCCGAACTTTTCCGTTCGTGCTCCCTTCAGTGTGGGGATGAAGTGCGCAACCACAGACCTCAATACACGCCCAATACATTGATTGGCCCACACAATCTCTCAGTTCAAAGCACTTAGCCTCATTCCAATGCTATGTACACGGCCGGTCTTCACTGGACGATTCCCAACTGTCCTCGCTCTCCTGCGATATTTCAGTACCGTTGCTATCGCCTGTTGCGTCGCTCCCCAAGTCGGTAACGATTGTGTGGAAGACTTCCTCAAGAGCTGTTGATTCACGTGTGTCAGCGACAGGTCTTACCTCTCATCACACCGAAAAAGAGAATGAGAAGAAGGAGAGGGAAGGGAATCGCACAGGCGTTGCTGATGCCCCAATTCGAGACGTTGTGATCGCTGCTCATGTCCTCCATCGCCTGGAACAGGTCTCCCAAAACGACCGACTGTTTTTTTTTGTTGTTGTTATTTTCCTGATTACTCAAATTCTCCAATACTATTATAATTATGTCACAGAGGTAACGCAACCTTTTTGGGTAAATTGAAGAAGACCGTGCCGTTGATGTTGTTGATGACTTGCGCGCCGGGCACGAGTTCTCCCACCATCCTGAAAATGGTTGGTGATGATTCGTTTTATTTGCAACCTCCTCTCTCCGTCTCTCTTCTGTGAAGTAGGAATCTTCTCGTACGTGAGGACATGAGAGGTGTCGTCCTGGTGTGGGCAAGTGGCGGTGAGCTTGAAGCCGTTGCCGAACCGCGACTTCAGTTCCGCCGCCGTGCCGACCGCCTTGATGCGCCCCTTGGCCATCACCACCTGTTGGTGTGTGTGTATGTATGTGTGCGTGCGTGTGCGTGTGCGTGTGCGTGTTCAGCCACGCGTCATCATGTGAGTAAACAATGAACCAATAGAGGCATGCAAACCAGGCGATTGCACAGGGCCTCGGCCTCTTCCATGGAATGTGTGGTGAGGACGAGGGATGCTGTCTTTTTCTTTTCGCTGATGGCCGCCCACAGCTCGCGCTTTGACTTTGGGTCCAATCCCCTGTTTTTGGACGAGAAAGAGGATGAAGAAAAGCAGCAGGAAATGAAGAAAGAGAAATGAGGCACGAGTACGTGCTGGGCTCGTCCAGCAGGATGATCTTGGGATCTCCCATGAGCGCTGCATGGTAACCGATTCGATCGTTTAGGCGTGTAACAACTTTCTTACCTCATCGATCGTACCTATGCCCACGGAGAGCCGCCTGCGCATGCCGCCGGAGAAGGTCCGAGCCGGGCGGTCTCGCACGTGATAGAGGTTGAGGGACTGCAGCACCTGCTTGACCTCCCGCTCGACCTCCCTCCGCTGCATCCCCTTCAGGCGGCCGTAGAACTGCAGGTGCTCCTTGGCCGTGAGGCCGCCCCATACGACGTCGAATTGGGGGCACACGCCGGTGAGCAGGTGGATGTACGACAGGTCCTCCTCGAGGAGGTCGAGGCTGAACACTTTCACTGCGCCCTCTGTGGGTTGGATCAGTCCGCATACAATGCTCATCGTAGTGGTTTTGCCCTGATTATCAATTGATTAATTGATTAATTTATTAAATTAGTATGATTGTTGGGCATACAGTAACGTCTGGTCTAATTCGATAGGTTAACCAATAATAAATAAATAATAAATAAATAAAAATCACAACAAAAAGGGCGTACGGCTCCATTAGGACCGAGAAAGCCGAGGCATTCGTTGGGCTGTAAGCAAAAGGAGGAACCTTTCAGCGCTCGCTCACTCCTTCTCAACACAGGCTTTTGACCCCACAACCTTCCGCAACATCAACATCATTATCATCATCATCATCAACATCCTGTCATTGCCCAACAGAGCGGGAAATATCCGGAAATATACCGCGGAATATATCTCCACCAAGAAAAAGGTGCGTGTTCCCAGAACGGCACGTCGTACACTTTGGTCAAGCCAACCACTCGAAGCTGAAAAACGATATTTTTCCGATAAAAGAATATAAAAAATAAATTGATAGAAATAGGCCTACCGGCATGACTTGGTCCGAGTGGGCCTTCTGTCGCTCGGCTCTGACGTCTTTCATCTTGATTTCCTCGGAATTCTCGATGTCTTCGCTTTCGTTTGGTGAAAATCTGTGCTGGGAATGCCAGCGAAGGAAGGACAGTCTCTTCAGCGGTCGAAGGAAAAACAGCGGATGCTCCGGAAGGCCGTATTCTCCTGGGAAGAGTTTGTCCAGATATCTGGTGTTTTCAAGTTTTTTGTAAAAGGGTTTATATCAATATATATATATTATCCGTATAACTGTTTTTCAAGACTAGTGAAAGGTAGAATGAGTGAGGCGAAAGAGAAGCACTTACAAGGCAGCGACAAGCATACTGATCCATTCTATCAACAGGAACGTGTAAATATAAGACAACCAAACGGGGCCTTCGTTGATGTCCGATGCACTGACTCCAGGCATATTAAAGTATACCTATATTGGTAATTTAATCGTTAACGCCTGTACTTTATATTATGTGTTTAATTAAAAATCCTTTTACCTCGGAGAGTAAACCTGAAATTCCTCTGGCAAGTGCGAAAGAAGGAAGAACAGATACGGCGTTTAAGGCTGCCATATTGTTGTTGGGGATCATCAATTGTTAACGCATGCTGTGTCTCCACCTATTTATTTCTTTGTTTTGGTTTGTAAAAAGAAAGCATAAAACTCACGTACTTGAGTCAGGAGCAGTGTCGACAAGCGTGCGCATGGTGTACGCTACGATAAATGTCATGGCCAGGATCAGGAAATACGCAAATGCTGCCGGCAAACAAAAAAAAAAGGGTTAAGCAAAAGAAATCATTCCCCGGGATCGAAAATACCTGCAGCGCTGCGTTCTCGCTGAAACATCACGGAGAGAAGAAAAGACATGGCCACAAGCACATGGCCCCAAATTGCAAGGAGGAAGAAATAGGAGACGAACGAATTTACAGTAAAAAATTTGATTTCTGGAGGCACGTTGGTGAGAGTGCGCTCACGGTGAAGAAAATCCAGAACAGAATAGGCAAAATAGGCAGCGTACGAAGGGCAAGACCGGCGCATATCAAGAAGAGGGCGCTGACACAGTAGAGTAAGTAGAACCAGATGTAGTGGACGGTCCAATAGACTGACATCCTGAGTCCACTCTGGCCGATGGCCATCAGAAACAAACTTCACCTATAAATTGCCTCAACAGCGATTCTCGCACCATCTTCATCATCTCTCTCAATCGGTTCTCCTTCTCATGCACGATGGTCTGAGTGGCAGGATTTATATTAGTTAATCTCTCTTCCTCGCGAAAAGGAAAGGCTCTATATAATGTTCGCTCTCAGTTGCAGTACCGAAGTAAATACCGGCAGAAGCATATGAAGCATGAATGTATAGAACATTTGGCCAATGAAACTGGAAATATCGAACGGAGAGTCCTGGTCCTGTCTCGGCATTTGCTGCACGCCCACTGCATATACGTCCAAAACCCGGGTTGTTACCTACGGCATCTCTTTTTCAGGGTTAATTTCTTGTTCAGTTCCGTACAGAAATTGAATACAGCCTGAGGCGAAGGAAGGAGAGACCCAAAGGCCTGAGTAATGAGGCTCATTGCGCCTACTATGTCTCTTCCCCTTGTGATAGTTTCATTGTAATAGACCGCGAATCGAAGCGCGTTGGCAATGGAGAGTTCCTGGAATAGATAGCCTAGAAAATGCCATTGAGTTAAACAATCACAAAATTACAATCAATCGGTACCGCTGGTGATGTGCGCTGGCCTTCCTACTTGCGTATATAGAAAGTTGTCTATATTATTCTTGGACGACATGTTCATGAAAGAATAGTTATATGCCACTGAAGCCGTCGTAGCCAGATCTTCAATATAGACTTGTGAACGATCATATTCCAGAAACTGCGACATTGCCAATCTTCAGAGTCTCCTACGGATCTTAACACCATATGAATGAACCACTGTACCTTCATGTTGATGGTCATGTTCTGTATGGCTCCCAGCAGGCCGGAGCCTGACGTGCCGTAAGGATCGAACTTGCCAATGGGGAGATCGCCTACAAGGTCGTTTGCACCGTAGAGAATCTCCGCCGTTGACGGACGATAGAATCCCGTGTGTGGTTCACTCAATCTGCGGCCGTAGCCATCAGGGGACATTGAATAGCAGAGAGAGAAGTGGTGACCTGAGTACATGAAATACGGAGCTTGGATGGGCGAGCCTGGCGAGTCGTCATACTGAACGTCCACAAGTCCTTGAACCCACAGTTGCAGGATGAACAAGATGACCATCTGTGTGCAAACAGAGGGATTAGACTTGAAGAAAAAATTGAAAGAGTTGAGTAACCGTACCAATATGATGGGTGTGAGAAGTTGGCATGCGTTGGTGCCATAGTCCCTTCGCTGCGATATGGCCGTCTTGGCCAATAGAGCCCAGAACTGGCGGCGGTAGGACAGCCTTCTACTGATTAACTTCTTCAACTCATCCTTAGTTAACGCGCTGAGGCTAGCGACAGGAGAGCCTTTTTCGTCCGTGTCGTGTTGCATGCTGCAGTTCACGAAGTTGGTCTTTTCTGCTTGTCGATAAAACACCTTAAATACGTGTTGTCCAGTTACAGTCCCGCTAAATTCCCCTATGAATTATTTCCCAAATAGGTAAAAATTGAGCTGCTAAAGTATGCTGTTGGTCACTTCCCAGCCACTCGCATGATTTGCACAGAAGAGGCTTTTTAAAAGCAACCGTACGGTAAATGCAAACTACTAGTCTTGGCTCAACGGACAAAACTACAACAATGCACAGCACTTTTGGAACATGGGACAACCAGTTTTCCATACTAATGTGGAAGAACTATGTTTTGTCGGTAACGTTACTAGTTCTACGAATAGGAAATGTTAACCGGTCTAAGTTGTATAACATACACAGAAACGAAATTACCGTGCGTTGATTCTACAGCTGCTCACGCCATTCCTCTTCGTGCTAGCCCTCTATGTTATGCAAGACATCCTTGAGGACAGCGCCGAACAACGGCTTTTTGATGACAGTACGTTAAGTTCGCCACTCCATCCGAGACTCATAGAAAGGTGTCTAAACTCACCTGTACGTATGCAGTTCCGAACCCCCCTTTGGAGGTGGTGGGCAAGATTCCGCGCTGTGTCCCTCGCATGACTGGTACGCACCAGGCTCAGCATTAGGCCATACTGTTTGTACTCATTGAACGAGTGAAGAGTATTGCTACACTATTGCCTACGCTCCCAACTCCTCCACGCTTGTGCAGGGGCTCATAGAGCAGGTTTCTCATTATTTTCATTCTATATTTTCTTGTTCAAGTTTCACCCTCCTCCTTTGTTAATCGCCGCAGGTGCGACAAGACAATGACATACCTGCAGGGGAGGTTATCGGGTTTGTAAATGCAACGGCTATGAACAATTATGTGCTCCAAAATACTAATACTACACAGGGAGGTAATAAGGTCGGCAACCTTTCATCGTTTACGCTGGTTGCTAAACTTTTCTTTTCTTTTCTTCTCTCCTTTAGGTTACATTTTTTCGCTGGGCACTGACGAAAACAATCTGACGACGATCAACTTTGCCCTCTACACCAATGAGACGAACCAGGAAGTTAGGCAGAATATCATCCAATATTCTACATATGTGCAGGTCCCGATGATGGTTTCCATCCAGCGGCAGCTGTGTACGTGACGCTTCCAATCAGGCATCAAATACCTGTCTTACACCATCTTGACCGACCTTTCAAGTTCGTTACGTAACGGGTAATCCAAACTTCACTTATGAATTCAGCACCATCGAGTATGCTCGTCCAGCTGTAGAGAAGTTCAACTGTACGCGAGCCCAGGCCTACAACTCTTTCCCTTCAATGGTTGCTAATGTTGGTTGGACGATAAAAAGTAATTGGAGAAACCGGAGCCACGTTCTTCTTCGCCTGTCTCATGTTCAACTTTGTAAATATACTCATCGCCCTTGGTGAAGAGAGACAGCTTCATTTGAGGGCAGCACTCAATCTCATGGGACTTATGGTGCAGTTCATCACATGAATCACTCAAATGCTGTTATTTAACCAATGGAAACTACACAGGATTCCGTGTACTGGACTACTTGGATGCTCACCTCGGTTATACATATGACCTGGAGCTCGTTTCTCTTAGTGGGCTTTGGCGCGGCGTTCCAGTTTGACATGTTTCTGGACAATAACTTTGGCACATACTTCATCGTTTTGTGGCTCTTCTCGCTTACGCTTATACCCATGGCTTTTTGGCTCTCCACAGTGCTGAGGAGTACCAAGTCCGCAAGTGAGTAGCTACCGTTCTACTCTTTCTATCCTTTTCTTTCTTGCAAGACTCACCTAATCATGTTTTCCGCCCTGCATACACCCGAAGTGAGCATGGGCTTCCTTATATTTATGGTTGGCTTTTTCTTCCAACTCGCTACCAGTTTCCTTTTTCAGGATGACGTAAGCGAAGCTACTAAAATTCTTCAGGTAATCTCTTCATTTGAGGTTCAACCTAAGCGGAACTGGTGATCTCACTTCTGTTTACTCTCTTGGTTGGGTCCGTTAGTATTTCCTTGTCTGGTTTTCACCTGTGCTGCTGGCGAAGGGCTTTACAGACATAGGCAACGCAAGGCCTGGCTATTCGTTTGGAGATATTGTCGACAATACGAACCGCTGGCCACTACTTCAGGTAACTCATCTGACCTCCTCTGCTGTCCCCAAAACGTACCAACCAAACGTACGATCCGTCCATAGGTTTATGGGTGGCTCGTGATGGACTTCCTCATTTACCTTCTTCTTGCGCTTTGGTGCGACAATGTGATTCCCAACGAGCACGGCGTGAGGCGACCCGTCTACTACTTTCTCACCAAGGCCTACTGGACGGGCAAGTCCGACCAATCAACTTCGCTAAACCCCGACATGTCGGTACTTATTTGTTGGAATTTTTTTTTTCCCTTATCCCAATTTGTTGATGTCTAAGGCAGCTTACCATGCAGAGCGACGGTGATGAATTGGAAGGTGTGGATGATGACGTGGCAGCAGAGGAGAGGAGCATTCGAGAAGGTAAATTGCCTGACGGCGCCGCAGTGAGGTTGTACAATCTCAATAAGACCTTCCCCGGCCGTCGCGAGAAGAAAGGCACCACATGCCGTTCATTCTTTCCGTTAAAGATAAAGATAATCTCATGTATAAGAGAAACAGGAAAGAACAAATGCACGCGTTGCCTTTTCCGTACACTCTGCCGGAATTGTACCAAGCGAGTCCCCTTCGAGGCCGTTTCAAATGTCTGGTATCACATCAACGAGCAGCAGCTCTTCTGCCTATTGGGGCACAACGGCGCAGGGAAGGTACGCTTAGCCGTTGTGGAAGATAATCCGATTGGGTAGTTATATCACCAACTTAGATCTACATTTCTTGTTGTGCGTAACGTGCAGACGACCACCATCAACATGCTCATTGGCCAGATAAAGCCGACGCACGGCAATGCTGAGATTTACGGCTATTCAATCCTGAATCAGATGGACAACATCAGGCAATTCATGGGTGTCTGTCCTCAATTTGTGAGTATTCATTTTTCTTTTTTTCTTTTTCATAAAGTGAAACCAACAATTCCCTGTAGGATGTGCTGTGGAATGACCTGACCGCAAGGGAGCATCTGATGTGAGTCTCTCTCTCTCTCTCTCTCTCTCTCTCTCTCT
>CDFF01070407.1:0-10524 GCA_000826265.1 Acanthamoeba culbertsoni
TGGAGATTTCAGATTCTAGAAGTATCCCTTCGCTCTTTCTTTCTGTGTCTCTACTCTGGTGATGGAGAGCTGTAGCGACTGGAGTCTGGCAGACCTATGTTTACTAAAGCTGGCACATCTCACGGCCTCCTTGTTTCCCATAGATGCCACCAAGTAAGTAGAATGGGGCTTCATTCAGCTCCCTTTCTTTTGGTATAACAACCTGTTGCCAGGTTGAACCGAGACCTGGCTCAACGCCTGGTAGACGTCATGCTAGTCCATGAACTTATCGACGATAGTGTTCTACTCAACGTGCTGGTTCACCTTCCTGTCGATAGGCTCTGTATTCCGTTGGTCCTTGCCTCTGTTTTGATTGTAAACCAACTGCTAAGTTCTGTCTCCAGGGACAGGATTACTCGCCACACGCTTGTTGAGAGCGCAGACAAGTGGCCTGAGGGCCTTCGCTCGTTTTCTTTCCATGATTCGTACCTGCCTGAGTTACGCAACTACTTTTTTCAAGAGTCACTCCATCCCTCTGGGAAACGCCCCGCGGACGACGACTTCCTCTTCCGGCTCAGCAGGAGCGCAGCCGCAGCTACTATTGAATGCCTCGACCTGAGTTTCTCCAGGATATCCGATATGGGTCTGAGAGCCCTTGCAGCCTTTCCCTCATTGAGGTACAGTTTTTCTGTCTCCGTTTCCTTCTCTCTTCCTCCTTCCTCCTTCCTCACAGAGACATGACTGTTGTACTCTCCTCGGGCAGAGGGCTAAAAATTGATGACTGCCCTGGGATCTCCGAACAAGGACTCATAGAACTCTGTGCCATATGTCCTCTATTAGAGGTAGAGCTGTTAGGTCGGTGTATTCATTCCATACCTCATGCACGCGACGTCCACTCTCTAGGTTCTCTGTGCAACCCTTCCTTCGGCATCCTGCGAGGAGTCTTTCTTGGTTCATCTAGCTGGCAGCTCCCATCCTCTCCCATACCTCTCATCTCTTTCCCTTGGCGGAGAATCAGCACTAGAGAGTGACATGTTCAAGTTCTTAGGGTAACTAGATTTACCCCGGCCTGATGACCATGCTGACAACTATGTGCAGGAGAAGGCGATGTAGCCATCGATTTACTTACCTGTCCGTCGAACTTCAGCCGTACCTGTCACGGAAGCATGCAACACAACTTGAACAAATTGCACTGAACCGCATGCCAAACTTGACGTCACTTGTGTTCCCTTTCTCCTCTGCCTTGGCGGCTATGGAGAAACTCGCCCCCGACGTTTGCTTCAATCTCACTTCGTATGATGCCAACTTGAAGGAGGGCCAGGAGCGGCTCAATCGGATGCTGCGCCGCATGCCCAGTCTCACATATTTGTCGATCTACTATCCAGTTTACACTAGATATCCTCGTCCTCCGATATCTCGCTGTCTTTTGGAAGGACTCTCCCCGTTTATCCGTACTCTTAAGGTGAAAAATGTCGATCTGGTTAACTCGCGCGGCCTCTTCGGTGAGCAAGGCGCCTTTCCTCCCAGTCTATTGATGGTAACTCGGCTCGAATTATCCGAATGCTCCCTTACAGAGGAAGTTGTGGGTAACCTCAACACATTTCGGCACTTGAGATTGCTCAGATTATTCACGGTGAAGGCGTCCTGCACCATGGAAAGCCTGGAAGAAGCTATCAATCAAGCTGGCAATCTTCGAGAACTGGATATATTTAGTGTTAATTTTTCATCCCCATACGGTTTCAGCCTTCGCCATAAGGAACTGCATGAGCTCAAGTTCAGCTTCATCTACGATACGGATATACATCTCAAAGAATTGAGCTGCCCTAAACTCGTCAAATGCAGCCTAAGGCTTTCTGCTGCTCCGGACGTCATGAACATCGAAGAGCTCATCAGTGGCTCACCACTAATGGAGCACGTTCGGGTTGAGTTTTTTGGACACATCACTGGGGAAATGTTCTGCCATATTCTTCATTGGCCCTGCCTAATCTCCCTTGATTTGAGCTCGTCTCCTATCAAACTGGTTTGCCAGGATATCTTGAACATGTCTATGTTGCAATTAACTTCCATGATAGAAGTTCTGGAGATTAACGCTCACGAATTTAATCTTAAGCGACTTCAGCAGATCATAAACTGCACGCCTTGGCTCCATAAACTGCGAGTGTCCAACTCTAGGTTTATTAGATCCTTATCGGAGTTCCATTGCCCGAGTCTACGGCTACTGTCCATCTCCGGAACAGGTTTGGCAAACATAACTCTACCAGGTACCTATCTCTGGAAGTGACTAAATAATAGTCATACTAATACTAATACTAATAAATCTTATCACTAACATAATAATTTATAAAGGATGTCCATCTATAGAAAGCGTCCGCATAAAGACAACGAAATGCCTTAGATTGCGGGTAGAACTATCTCATATGCCAGAATTGTTTGAGCTCACCCTATCATGTACTGGTTCCCTGAACGTCAACATGTGTGATAACTCTCGACTTCAGCTTCTTACACTTGATGCCCATCGACTTGACGGGCTGTGTCGAATCCATTGCCCACAAGTCCGTATCTTAAAGCTTAAATGCAGGAGCAGGGATCTTATTGAAGATATCCTCACAATGGATTTATGGCTACCCTGCTTGAAAAAGATAGTCGTCACTGGCTACGACTACCGGCCAGTCATGGAAGCCCTGGCTATGAAGGTTGGGCTGGACCCAGCGTACATAGAATAAAAACCTCATATCTCGATCCAGAGTAAGGAAAAATACACCGAAATTGAGCGGTGTAGTCTTCCTTCCTCCTTTCTGATTGTTTGAGGTCAGCAGTCGATTTTGCAGTAGAAGGTAACTGTTCCGTTCGTGCTCCCTTCAGTGTGGGGAACTCTGTCTCTGTTGTTGAAGTGGCGCAACCACAGACCTCAATACACGCCCAATACATTGATTGGCCCATACCATCCCTTCAAAGCACCTAGCCTCTTTTCAATGCTATGTACACGGCCGGTCTTCACTGGACGATTCCCAACTGTCCTCGCTCTCCTGCGATTTTTCATTACCGTTGCTATCGCCTGTTGCGTCGCTCCCCAAGTCGGTAACGATTGTGTGGAAGACTTCCTCAAGAGCTGTTGATTCACGTGTGTCAGCGACAGGTCTTACCTCTCATCACACCGAAAAAGAGAATGAGAAGAAGGAGAGGGAAGGGAATCGCACAGGCGTTGCTGATGCCCCAATTCGAGACGTTGTGATCGCTGCTCATGTCCTCCATCGCCTGGAACAGGTCTCCCAAAACGACCGACTGTTTTTTTTTGTTGTTGTTATTTTCCTGATTACTCAAATTCTCCAATACTATTATAATTATGTCACAGAGGTAACGCAACCTTTTTGGGTAAATTGAAGAAGACCGTGCCGTTGATGTTGTTGATGACTTGCGCGCCGGGCACGAGTTCTCCCACCATCCTGAAAATGGTTGGTGATGATTCGTTTTATTTGCAACCTCCTCTCTCCGTCTCTCTTCTGTGAAGTAGGAATCTTCTCGTACGTGAGGACATGAGAGGTGTCGTCCTGGTGTGGGCAAGTGGCGGTGAGCTTGAAGCCGTTGCCGAACCGCGACTTCAGTTCCGCCGCCGTGCCGACCGCCTTGATGCGCCCCTTGGCCATCACCACCTGTTGGTGTGTGTGTATGTATGTGTGCGTGCGTGTGCGTGTGCGTGTGCGTGTTCAGCCACGCGTCATCATGTGAGTAAACAATGAACCAATAGAGGCATGCAAACCAGGCGATTGCACAGGGCCTCGGCCTCTTCCATGGAATGTGTGGTGAGGACGAGGGATGCTGTCTTTTTCTTTTCGCTGATGGCCGCCCACAGCTCGCGCTTTGACTTTGGGTCCAATCCCCTGTTTTTGGACGAGAAAGAGGATGAAGAAAAGCAGCAGGAAATGAAGAAAGAGAAATGAGGCACGAGTACGTGCTGGGCTCGTCCAGCAGGATGATCTTGGGATCTCCCATGAGCGCTGCATGGTAACCGATTCGATCGTTTAGGCGTGTAACAACTTTCTTACCTCATCGATCGTACCTATGCCCACGGAGAGCCGCCTGCGCATGCCGCCGGAGAAGGTCCGAGCCGGGCGGTCTCGCACGTGATAGAGGTTGAGGGACTGCAGCACCTGCTTGACCTCCCGCTCGACCTCCCTCCGCTGCATCCCCTTCAGGCGGCCGTAGAACTGCAGGTGCTCCTTGGCCGTGAGGCCGCCCCATACGACGTCGAATTGGGGGCACACGCCGGTGAGCAGGTGGATGTACGACAGGTCCTCCTCGAGGAGGTCGAGGCTGAACACTTTCACTGCGCCCTCTGTGGGTTGGATCAGTCCGCATACAATGCTCATCGTAGTGGTTTTGCCCTGATTATCAATTGATTAATTGATTAATTTATTAAATTAGTATGATTGTTGGGCATACAGTAACGTCTGGTCTAATTCGATAGGTTAACCAATAATAAATAAATAATAAATAAATAAAAATCACAACAAAAAGGGCGTACGGCTCCATTAGGACCGAGAAAGCCGAGGCATTCGTTGGGCTGTAAGCAAAAGGAGGAACCTTTCAGCGCTCGCTCACTCCTTCTCAACACAGGCTTTTGACCCCACAACCTTCCGCAACATCAACATCATTATCATCATCATCATCAACATCCTGTCATTGCCCAACAGAGCGGGAAATATCCGGAAATATACCGCGGAATATATCTCCACCAAGAAAAAGGTGCGTGTTCCCAGAACGGCACGTCGTACACTTTGGTCAAGCCAACCACTCGAAGCTGAAAAACGATATTTTTCCGATAAAAGAATATAAAAAATAAATTGATAGAAATAGGCCTACCGGCATGACTTGGTCCGAGTGGGCCTTCTGTCGCTCGGCTCTGACGTCTTTCATCTTGATTTCCTCGGAATTCTCGATGTCTTCGCTTTCGTTTGGTGAAAATCTGTGCTGGGAATGCCAGCGAAGGAAGGACAGTCTCTTCAGCGGTCGAAGGAAAAACAGCGGATGCTCCGGAAGGCCGTATTCTCCTGGGAAGAGTTTGTCCAGATATCTGGTGTTTTCAAGTTTTTTGTAAAAGGGTTTATATCAATATATATATATTATCCGTATAACTGTTTTTCAAGACTAGTGAAAGGTAGAATGAGTGAGGCGAAAGAGAAGCACTTACAAGGCAGCGACAAGCATACTGATCCATTCTATCAACAGGAACGTGTAAATATAAGACAACCAAACGGGGCCTTCGTTGATGTCCGATGCACTGACTCCAGGCATATTAAAGTATACCTATATTGGTAATTTAATCGTTAACGCCTGTACTTTATATTATGTGTTTAATTAAAAATCCTTTTACCTCGGAGAGTAAACCTGAAATTCCTCTGGCAAGTGCGAAAGAAGGAAGAACAGATACGGCGTTTAAGGCTGCCATATTGTTGTTGGGGATCATCAATTGTTAACGCATGCTGTGTCTCCACCTATTTATTTCTTTGTTTTGGTTTGTAAAAAGAAAGCATAAAACTCACGTACTTGAGTCAGGAGCAGTGTCGACAAGCGTGCGCATGGTGTACGCTACGATAAATGTCATGGCCAGGATCAGGAAATACGCAAATGCTGCCGGCAAACAAAAAAAAAAGGGTTAAGCAAAAGAAATCATTCCCCGGGATCGAAAATACCTGCAGCGCTGCGTTCTCGCTGAAACATCACGGAGAGAAGAAAAGACATGGCCACAAGCACATGGCCCCAAATTGCAAGGAGGAAGAAATAGGAGACGAACGAATTTACAGTAAAAAATTTGATTTCTGGAGGCACGTTGGTGAGAGTGCGCTCACGGTGAAGAAAATCCAGAACAGAATAGGCAAAATAGGCAGCGTACGAAGGGCAAGACCGGCGCATATCAAGAAGAGGGCGCTGACACAGTAGAGTAAGTAGAACCAGATGTAGTGGACGGTCCAATAGACTGACATCCTGAGTCCACTCTGGCCGATGGCCATCAGAAACAAACTTCACCTATAAATTGCCTCAACAGCGATTCTCGCACCATCTTCATCATCTCTCTCAATCGGTTCTCCTTCTCATGCACGATGGTCTGAGTGGCAGGATTTATATTAGTTAATCTCTCTTCCTCGCGAAAAGGAAAGGCTCTATATAATGTTCGCTCTCAGTTGCAGTACCGAAGTAAATACCGGCAGAAGCATATGAAGCATGAATGTATAGAACATTTGGCCAATGAAACTGGAAATATCGAACGGAGAGTCCTGGTCCTGTCTCGGCATTTGCTGCACGCCCACTGCATATACGTCCAAAACCCGGGTTGTTACCTACGGCATCTCTTTTTCAGGGTTAATTTCTTGTTCAGTTCCGTACAGAAATTGAATACAGCCTGAGGCGAAGGAAGGAGAGACCCAAAGGCCTGAGTAATGAGGCTCATTGCGCCTACTATGTCTCTTCCCCTTGTGATAGTTTCATTGTAATAGACCGCGAATCGAAGCGCGTTGGCAATGGAGAGTTCCTGGAATAGATAGCCTAGAAAATGCCATTGAGTTAAACAATCACAAAATTACAATCAATCGGTACCGCTGGTGATGTGCGCTGGCCTTCCTACTTGCGTATATAGAAAGTTGTCTATATTATTCTTGGACGACATGTTCATGAAAGAATAGTTATATGCCACTGAAGCCGTCGTAGCCAGATCTTCAATATAGACTTGTGAACGATCATATTCCAGAAACTGCGACATTGCCAATCTTCAGAGTCTCCTACGGATCTTAACACCATATGAATGAACCACTGTACCTTCATGTTGATGGTCATGTTCTGTATGGCTCCCAGCAGGCCGGAGCCTGACGTGCCGTAAGGATCGAACTTGCCAATGGGGAGATCGCCTACAAGGTCGTTTGCACCGTAGAGAATCTCCGCCGTTGACGGACGATAGAATCCCGTGTGTGGTTCACTCAATCTGCGGCCGTAGCCATCAGGGGACATTGAATAGCAGAGAGAGAAGTGGTGACCTGAGTACATGAAATACGGAGCTTGGATGGGCGAGCCTGGCGAGTCGTCATACTGAACGTCCACAAGTCCTTGAACCCACAGTTGCAGGATGAACAAGATGACCATCTGTGTGCAAACAGAGGGATTAGACTTGAAGAAAAAATTGAAAGAGTTGAGTAACCGTACCAATATGATGGGTGTGAGAAGTTGGCATGCGTTGGTGCCATAGTCCCTTCGCTGCGATATGGCCGTCTTGGCCAATAGAGCCCAGAACTGGCGGCGGTAGGACAGCCTTCTACTGATTAACTTCTTCAACTCATCCTTAGTTAACGCGCTGAGGCTAGCGACAGGAGAGCCTTTTTCGTCCGTGTCGTGTTGCATGCTGCAGTTCACGAAGTTGGTCTTTTCTGCTTGTCGATAAAACACCTTAAATACGTGTTGTCCAGTTACAGTCCCGCTAAATTCCCCTATGAATTATTTCCCAAATAGGTAAAAATTGAGCTGCTAAAGTATGCTGTTGGTCACTTCCCAGCCACTCGCATGATTTGCACAGAAGAGGCTTTTTAAAAGCAACCGTACGGTAAATGCAAACTACTAGTCTTGGCTCAACGGACAAAACTACAACAATGCACAGCACTTTTGGAACATGGGACAACCAGTTTTCCATACTAATGTGGAAGAACTATGTTTTGTCGGTAACGTTACTAGTTCTACGAATAGGAAATGTTAACCGGTCTAAGTTGTATAACATACACAGAAACGAAATTACCGTGCGTTGATTCTACAGCTGCTCACGCCATTCCTCTTCGTGCTAGCCCTCTATGTTATGCAAGACATCCTTGAGGACAGCGCCGAACAACGGCTTTTTGATGACAGTACGTTAAGTTCGCCACTCCATCCGAGACTCATAGAAAGGTGTCTAAACTCACCTGTACGTATGCAGTTCCGAACCCCCCTTTGGAGGTGGTGGGCAAGATTCCGCGCTGTGTCCCTCGCATGACTGGTACGCACCAGGCTCAGCATTAGGCCATACTGTTTGTACTCATTGAACGAGTGAAGAGTATTGCTACACTATTGCCTACGCTCCCAACTCCTCCACGCTTGTGCAGGGGCTCATAGAGCAGGTTTCTCATTATTTTCATTCTATATTTTCTTGTTCAAGTTTCACCCTCCTCCTTTGTTAATCGCCGCAGGTGCGACAAGACAATGACATACCTGCAGGGGAGGTTATCGGGTTTGTAAATGCAACGGCTATGAACAATTATGTGCTCCAAAATACTAATACTACACAGGGAGGTAATAAGGTCGGCAACCTTTCATCGTTTACGCTGGTTGCTAAACTTTTCTTTTCTTTTCTTCTCTCCTTTAGGTTACATTTTTTCGCTGGGCACTGACGAAAACAATCTGACGACGATCAACTTTGCCCTCTACACCAATGAGACGAACCAGGAAGTTAGGCAGAATATCATCCAATATTCTACATATGTGCAGGTCCCGATGATGGTTTCCATCCAGCGGCAGCTGTGTACGTGACGCTTCCAATCAGGCATCAAATACCTGTCTTACACCATCTTGACCGACCTTTCAAGTTCGTTACGTAACGGGTAATCCAAACTTCACTTATGAATTCAGCACCATCGAGTATGCTCGTCCAGCTGTAGAGAAGTTCAACTGTACGCGAGCCCAGGCCTACAACTCTTTCCCTTCAATGGTTGCTAATGTTGGTTGGACGATAAAAAGTAATTGGAGAAACCGGAGCCACGTTCTTCTTCGCCTGTCTCATGTTCAACTTTGTAAATATACTCATCGCCCTTGGTGAAGAGAGACAGCTTCATTTGAGGGCAGCACTCAATCTCATGGGACTTATGGTGCAGTTCATCACATGAATCACTCAAATGCTGTTATTTAACCAATGGAAACTACACAGGATTCCGTGTACTGGACTACTTGGATGCTCACCTCGGTTATACATATGACCTGGAGCTCGTTTCTCTTAGTGGGCTTTGGCGCGGCGTTCCAGTTTGACATGTTTCTGGACAATAACTTTGGCACATACTTCATCGTTTTGTGGCTCTTCTCGCTTACGCTTATACCCATGGCTTTTTGGCTCTCCACAGTGCTGAGGAGTACCAAGTCCGCAAGTGAGTAGCTACCGTTCTACTCTTTCTATCCTTTTCTTTCTTGCAAGACTCACCTAATCATGTTTTCCGCCCTGCATACACCCGAAGTGAGCATGGGCTTCCTTATATTTATGGTTGGCTTTTTCTTCCAACTCGCTACCAGTTTCCTTTTTCAGGATGACGTAAGCGAAGCTACTAAAATTCTTCAGGTAATCTCTTCATTTGAGGTTCAACCTAAGCGGAACTGGTGATCTCACTTCTGTTTACTCTCTTGGTTGGGTCCGTTAGTATTTCCTTGTCTGGTTTTCACCTGTGCTGCTGGCGAAGGGCTTTACAGACATAGGCAACGCAAGGCCTGGCTATTCGTTTGGAGATATTGTCGACAATACGAACCGCTGGCCACTACTTCAGGTAACTCATCTGACCTCCTCTGCTGTCCCCAAAACGTACCAACCAAACGTACGATCCGTCCATAGGTTTATGGGTGGCTCGTGATGGACTTCCTCATTTACCTTCTTCTTGCGCTTTGGTGCGACAATGTGATTCCCAACGAGCACGGCGTGAGGCGACCCGTCTACTACTTTCTCACCAAGGCCTACTGGACGGGCAAGTCCGACCAATCAACTTCGCTAAACCCCGACATGTCGGTACTTATTTGTTGGAATTTTTTTTTTCCCTTATCCCAATTTGTTGATGTCTAAGGCAGCTTACCATGCAGAGCGACGGTGATGAATTGGAAGGTGTGGATGATGACGTGGCAGCAGAGGAGAGGAGCATTCGAGAAGGTAAATTGCCTGACGGCGCCGCAGTGAGGTTGTACAATCTCAATAAGACCTTCCCCGGCCGTCGCGAGAAGAAAGGCACCACATGCCGTTCATTCTTTCCGTTAAAGATAAAGATAATCTCATGTATAAGAGAAACAGGAAAGAACAAATGCACGCGTTGCCTTTTCCGTACACTCTGCCGGAATTGTACCAAGCGAGTCCCCTTCGAGGCCGTTTCAAATGTCTGGTATCACATCAACGAGCAGCAGCTCTTCTGCCTATTGGGGCACAACGGCGCAGGGAAGGTACGCTTAGCCGTTGTGGAAGATAATCCGATTGGGTAGTTATATCACCAACTTAGATCTACATTTCTTGTTGTGCGTAACGTGCAGACGACCACCATCAACATGCTCATTGGCCAGATAAAGCCGACGCACGGCAATGCTGAGATTTACGGCTATTCAATCCTGAATCAGATGGACAACATCAGGCAATTCATGGGTGTCTGTCCTCAATTTGTGAGTATTCATTTTTCTTTTTTTCTTTTTCATAAAGTGAAACCAACAATTCCCTGTAGGATGTGCTGTGGAATGACCTGACCGCAAGGGAGCATCTGATGTGAGTCTCTCTCTCTCTCTCTCTCTCTCTCTCTCTCT
>CDFF01070417.1:0-25792 GCA_000826265.1 Acanthamoeba culbertsoni
AGGGGGAAGAGGGGGAAGAGGGGGAAGAGGGGGAAGAGGGGGAAGAGGGGGAAGAGGGGGAAGGGACGTGCCTTGCGCTTCTCGGAAGAGGGGACCTCTTTGACGCGCATGGCGACCTTGGCCAGCTGGTTGAGGACCTTGTTCTGCTTGACGAGCTCCTGCCTGTGCGCGCCGCAGCCGCGCAGGTAGGCCTCGGCCAGCAGCGAGTACCGCGAGGCGATGGCCGGGTTGTGCAGTTCGGACTTGAGGAGCCAGAAGAAGGCGTGTCCGATCTGGTTCACGTTCATGAGCGCTCGCGACAGCAGGAACGCCGCCAGCGGCGAATAGTGGTACGCCTCGTATTTGAGGACCTGTCATTCGTTGGTTGGTTCGTTGGTTGGTTCGTTAGGGTGTGTCAGCATAAGATAAGACAAGGCCTCCTCCTTCTCCTCCAAACATGATGGGAGAATTCAAGGAATGGGAAAGAAGGCGGATGGGGGGGGAGGAGGTGTGCCTGGGTGAGCTGGAGGAGGAAGTCGGAGAGGGCGCGGTCGTCGAGTTCGTGCAATCGCTCCACGGCGTACTCGCGCACGACGGGCGAGGCGTACTTGGCATCGAGCAACGACAGCGCCTCGAAGGGCGAGGGAGGCGCCCACACCGCCAGCATGCGATAGGCCTCGTTCACACGGTCCCTGATGGCCCCAATCGAGGTGGCGAAGAGGAGTGGGTCACGAGAGGAAAGAGGAGGGAGGAGGGAGGAGGGAGGGAGGAAGAGGGGGAGGAAGAGGGGGGGGAGGATGGTCGGTACCGATCGTTCCATTTGACGTATTGGAGGAAGCGCGGGAGAAGCGCGGGGAACTGCGCGCAGTAGTCCCGACATTCCCACAGCAACTCGCGCTCCTCCTCTCCCAACGGCGTGAGCGGGTCTGATGAACCCCCGAGGTCGACAAAAAAAATGAGACGGTGTGGCCAAAAGGGGAAAGAGGAAGAGGACGAAGAAAAAAAAAAGGAGAGAGGGGGGGGAGGAAAAGGGTACCCTTTTTCATGATTTCCTCGATTTGGAATCGTATGACCTTGGGCTTGGAGACGTCGCCGTCCACCGTGCTCGTGCGCTTGCTCAAGGGCTGGGCATTGCGACTCTCCTCGCGCAGCGCGGCGAGGTCCGGCGGCGGCGGGAAGTAGACGATCGTGCGATGGATCTGAAACTCGACGTGGAGCGTCGTCGCACGGTCCTTGTCCTTCACCGCCACGTTCTCCACGCACGTACCTACATCGCATAGTTCACATTCCAATCGATTGCTCTGACGTCAGCAAGTCGCCAGGGAGGAGGAGGAGGAGGAGGAGGAGGAGGAGGTCGGGGTTGGAGATCGGTACCGATGGGGTTGGGCTTGCCCAGCCAGAGCTTGAAGGAGCAGAGGCCCTGGCGCAGCTGGTCCTTGTGGTCGATGAACTGGCAGTTGACCCAGCCGAGGGGCACGTCCGTCTTCTCGTTGAACTTGCCCTTCTCCGTGAAGATGGCCTCGGCCGACACCGTGTTGTCCAGCTGCCGCCGATAGAGCGTGAAGCACATGCGCGCTCCCTGGCATATACGCATGTGTTTGAGTATGGATGGATGTCACACGCGAGGGAGGGGTTGGTTGGTTGGTTGGTTGGTTGGTTGGTTGGTTGGTTGGTTGGTTGGTTGGTTGGTTGGTTGGGGAAAATAAATCGAGTGCGTGCATTACCCGCGGAATGTCACGCAGCTTGATGGAGGAGACCAGCCATTCGTTCCAAAGGGGTCCGTTACTGTACAGGATCGCGTTGGTATACATGTCGTCCGCTATCAACTGTTGCACGACGAGGGAACACGGAGGGAAGACAGCGAGTGTCTTAGATCAAAAGCAAGGTGGCCCGAAGAAGGTGCAACAGACAGGGAAGAAGCGAGCTAGCAAGCAAGGAGGGAGGGAGGGAGGGAGGGAGGGAGGGAAGGAAGGAAGGAAGGAAGGAAGGAAGGAAGGAAGGAAGGAAGGAAGGAAGGAAGGAAGGAAGGTACTTCGTCGCCGTGATAGATCTGGGCACAGACGTAGAGGCAGTAGGTCTTCTTCTTGCCGCCGTCCTTGTCCTTGTCCTCGATGCCGGAGCCCTTCTGCTCCTTCTTGCCCTTCTGCTCCTTCATCCAGTTCTTGATGATGTTGTTGAAGGTGTCCACGTTGTCCACGCCGTTGATCTTGACCCGCAGCTGCTGCACCATATCCGAGACGGGCTTGCGGACCTCCTGGTCCTTGTATCGGTTCTTCGACATCTGCGGATCCTTCTCCCTCGAAATGATCTGATCGGATCCGATTTTTGGGTGTTTTTTTTTTTTTTTAAAGGCATTGCGACCAACTCCCTTTGATGAAGCGATAAATCAGCAGAAATCGGTCCGTATATCGTACCATGTCGACAACGGAGTCCTCGACAGGTTCGGGGATCATGAGGTCGACCTCCTTGAGGGGCACGAGGGACAGCGTCGGCGTCACCTTCTTGCTCAGGCATCTCCTGATATAGTCGTAGGAGAGCAGCTGGTGGGACCCGATCAGGTACTCCTTGTACCCGGTGACCTTCACCACGTAGTCGTCCTCCGTACCCGTGGCCAGCTACGCACGTGCAGGATGATACATCGTTAACAAAGGAAGAGAGGAAGAGAGGAAGAGAGGAAGAGGGTTAGCTTAGCGTTGTGGAGGATACGTACAGGATGGGTCCCCTTGTACTTGCGGAACATCTTGGCCTTGAGGGCGTCCACCGTCTGATCACGGGTGACGTTGAAGGCCTGCGTGGAGGTCTGCACCTCGTCCTTCTCGTCGGCCGGCTGGTAGGCCAGAACGATGAACGAGTTCGGCAGATTGAGCGGCAGCGGCTCCGACTCTCTGCAGAGAGGGTGATGATGATGATGATGAATGATGATGAATTATGATGAATTATGATGAATTATGATGATGATGATGATGATGATGATGAGCGCCGTGATTGGTTGGTTCAGGTGGAAGGGGATCACTCGATTGTAGCAAGGCAACGTCGTACCGGTATTGGGGGAGGAAAGAGGTGTCGTATTTGCTGTTCTTGTGTTCTTCGGACGCCTTCCGAACCACCTCCTCCCTCTTCTTCAACACGGCGCGTCGGAACCTGACACACACACACACACACACACACAGAGAGAGAGAGAGAGAGAGAGAGAGAGAGAGAGAGACGCGTGAGTATGTCCAATTCAAGGGAAGAGCCAATGGAGGTTGGGGGGGGGATGTACTTGGTGATGCGCTTGCGGAAGTAGCTGACTTCGTCGTTATCGGACTTGAGTATGTGGATGAGCGGATTATCGCCAGAAATGGGATTGGTCAACAGCTCGAACACCTCCGTGTTGGCGTTGAGCTCCGACAAGATTTTCTCCTTTACATTCAGCTTATCGTTCTCCTGCTGGAAAATTACCACACGGGGAAAAGCCAGGGAGACGAATAGTGTCAAGATAAGCGACGGGGTAAGCAGCGGCAGAGGGGGGGAAACGCACAAGCACGTCGGTCGGCGGACGAGGGATCATCTCCAGAGGAAAGGAGACGAAACTCTTCTTGCACACCTGCAACACGCCCACAAGATGAAGCGATTGCTCCTCTTTGACGAGATAGTAATTCACCTGTGCACAGACATGACACACAACACACACACACACACACACACAATTCGCGAAACAGCGTCAGATTCGGGCACACAGCCGTGAGACGCCGGTAATATGGGAAGGGACGCACCCCTGGAATCTTAAGCACGTAGTCTTTTTCGTCGAGGGACTGCACGGGCGGGGTGGGAGAGGAGGTGGAGGTGCGCGGGGAAGAGGATGTGGACGAGGAGGAAGACGAAAGTGAGGAGGCCAGGCTGGAAGTCGAAGACGGACGGCTCGAGGCTAAAAGAAGTGAGTTAAGTTAGCCTCCACCACAAACACACACACGCACGCATACATATGAAGCAGGAACAGAGTTCGAGCATAGTGGGGGAGGGGCGCGAAGGCGGTACATTCGGTCTCGCTCTCGGTTGCGTCGTCTTTATCCTTGCCCCTGTGTCCGGAATCGTTGGTGGGGATGATAGACTTGACATGCTTGATCATGGCTGCCTTGATCTGACTGGCGTTCATCTCGCAGCTGCACACGATCTTGTACAGCTCGTCATCGTACAGGAATTTAACCACATATTCGTCGTTCTACATACAGACAAACAAGTCAGCCTCGTCTACACGGCAACCATGAAATAAAAATAAAAATAAAAATAAAAATAAAAATAAAAATAAAAATAAAGGGGCTGTTCAGTAGGGTATGCCTTGTTGGTCATGGTGTGCGAGCCCGAGCTGCCCATGGGTGGCATGACACCGGAGCCTACAAACATGTCAGGGTTGTAAGCCATGGAGGCGGACCTCATGCGCATGAGGTCCTGGAAGCTCGTGTGGACTGGTCCCGAACGCCGAGCCGCTCCCCACTACACAGAAATACCATTGTAACCGACTTAAGCTCGACCACAAAGAGGCTACCGAAGAAGGGCCCATTGCGGGGTACCTTGCGGGCGAGGGAAGCGTTGATGGCTTGGCTCGCTTCCGAGGCGCTGGAGGAACTGCTCTGCGGCAGCTGCATCGAGTAGCAGACCGACTTACGGTCCTTTATCGCCTGCAACTTACGTGCGCGCTACACAAGGAAAATGGGATGGAAAACGTATTAATAATAGAGAAATACGAATGGAATGTGGAGCATGCGTAAAGCGGGTTGAGGGGGGGAGGCTGTGGGGCGGGCATTAAACCTCTTCGGCTTCCTCGTCGCTGCTGCTGCTGCCGGAGCGGTCGATTTCGCCCGAAGAACGGTAGAGCTTGAGCGCCGTATGCGAGACGGGTGTCGTCGAAGCCGTGGAGTCGGTGCGCGCGCCCAGCATGAAGGTACGGTTGCGGGCCGGCGAGGGGGATCCTGCGCTGCTCTGCGATGAGCGCAGGAGGCGCATGTGTTCGGCCTGTTTGGAGCCGTGGAAGCTGCCCTTGGTCCATCCAGCGCGAGACGTGGCGGCCAGGGGCGACGAAAAGGAGGACGAGGAGGAGGGCGAGGAGGAGGAAGGGGGCGGCTCGTCCGAGGCCTCCATGTCCGAGGACGCCGTCGGCGAGTCCAAGGGCGTCGACGCAGGCGAAGAGCCGGACGTGTCGCTGTCTTCCTCGTCCTTCGCACCGGGCTCCGCGTCAACTGTGGTCGTCGAGGGCGTCCGCGTTGCGCCTTCCTCTTCTTCCTTCTCTTCATTTCCTGCCACCACTGCCTTGTGATCGCTTTGGCCAGTACTCGTGCTCGTGCTCTCCTTCTCCGCATGGTTGTTCTGTTGCTCCTCTCCTCCGCTTTCTTCGCCGCACACGGAAGCTAGGGTGTCTGCTACCGTTGCGAGGCCTCGGGAAGCGTTGGCTTCTTCGCTACTCGCGTTCTCCACGAGCGGGCCGGTGTCCTTCTTGGCCTTCTTCTCCTTCTTCTTCTTTTTCTTTTTCTCCTTTTCACCGTTCTTGGCCCCCTTCTTCTTTTTCTTCTTCTCTTCCTTCTCCTCCTCTACAAGAGTGCTGGTTTGTTGGGTGGGCTGCAAGCGTTTGAAGAGTTGTTAATCAATTTGAGCCCGTCAATCTATAATTGAGGAATTAGAAACGAAAAAGGAGGGGAAAGAACCTGAGTGCTTGGGACAGTCCCCTCAGAGACAACAGTAGCGCTTGAAGATGTAGAGAGGGGTGAGGGGGAGACTGAATGTGCTGTGGCAGAAGGCTGGCCCTTTGTTCGTTCATTCTCCTCCTGCAAGAGGCGGGCAGCTTTCTCGAGGATGCGCTCTACATCGTCTACATCTACATCGAAATCCAGGTGCACGTCTCCATTAGCACCGTTCTTGGACTTCGTCTCCTCCGCTGTCGCTGTTGGTTTGGAGGAAGTGGTTGGGCTTGGAGATGAAGCAGCCGGCACAGATGGAGTTGACACGAGCGAAGGTGTGTTGCTGGCTTTGGAGGAAGAGGAGGGAGAAACGCGCGATGAGTGCGAAGACAATGAGTTGGCCTTCTCGTTCATTTTACGTCGTATCTCCTCCACTTTGCGGCGACGCGCCTCCTTCTCATCTTCAGTAAGCGTAGGGGTACTCATTATCTTTGTTTCTCAAACGATTGAGCGATTTAGGTCCGAATGGTCACCTAATGGAGACATTTGGGGGGGGGGGGTGAAGAGCTATGAGCTACAAAACTGTGCTGACAATGCTTGGCCTTAAGGCTTACCTCTGCTTTTGAAAATTTAGTTATGTTTCTGAAACAGGAGTCCTCAAAGATGCAGAGGAAGCAAGAGAACTTATTCTCTGCTCGCCTTGCCCGAGTTTGGATCGATCCAACAGAAATTGGCTGACCCCTCTTCGAATGGGCTGGCCCTCGTTTGTGAGGCGCGAGGGTAGGTTCGCAATTCTGTCGGTCACAACCGCGGTTGGCGCACGGGTTTGGGAGTAATTTCCGGAAATTTGAATGGGCCAACGCCAAGCCAACCACAAGCTTGATCCCTCCCCGCTTCGTGTAGTCCTTTCCCCCTTTTATTGGACGGCCGTCAGGCGAGGATAGACCGTACATAGGCCACGAAACGTTCTCTGTAGGGTCCAGGCGGGATAGCAGAGATCTGGCTCTGAAGAGAAGCCGAGCGTTAGCTTGGGCTCTGTTCGGGCTTCGAAGACGGGGGGGGGGCCCAAGACGTACTGGGTCATGGAAAATGGACTTGATGGTATGCTCCGACTTCTTCTTGAAGGAGTACGTTGTTAGAATGTCGATCAACCCCAACCAATAGATTTCCCCAGCGTCAGAAGGGACGCCTCCGTGATATCGCTTAAAGACGGAGGACGAAGCTGCCAGCTCTTCAGATGCCTCCTTCTCGTGACTCGAGTTGATACCGACCAACAGCGAGTAGTCGCATATTCCGTGGCTTTCCAACCACTGGCGAGAGGAAATAACTTCATATGTCAGGCAACGGTATATCGTTTTCTCTACGCAGTACGCACGTTGCAGTCCGATTCGATCTGCTTCATAAAGGTCTGCGCCAACGGTCCGAGTTGCAGTTTCCTTTGGAAGTCGTTATCTTTCTGCGCTACGCTTCCCATCTCGTCTTTCTCATTCAGTCGTACAGAACGGTTCACAGTTGATCCCTAATTGGTGCAATTTGCCATGCCATGGAATACCTTGAGATCGTATTGTTCATGGATAGGCTTATCTGTATAAATAACATTTTCCATGACGACGAAGGAAGTTGATCGGCCTGAGATCATCCAAATATTGTTATATGTAAGTAATCATTGACGGAGAAGAAACTCAATCCAGACAAGACTCTTGACACACTTTTGCTTCCACTGATCTTGTGCAGGCCACAAAAGCGGGTCAGCAGCGAATTAGGATTGTTAATCATGTACTGTAGAAACCAAGGAGAGTCAGCAGCAGCAGCAGCAGCAACAACAACAACAGCAACAGCAACAACAACAGCAGCAACAACAACAAAAGAACGAAAAAAAAAAGAGGAGAGAAACAGGAGAGGATAGCACCTCGAAGTAGGAGGGAAGGATTTGCCGGAAGAAGGACTTTTCCTCAGGAGGCAATGTCTTGATGAGATAGCGCCCGTCCACCGACCTGTACAAAAACGAACCACTGCGGCCCGAGCTCACAATCTAGAGAAATGTTACTGAAACTGTCAGTGTTATCCATCTCACAAATACCCAAGGGGGAGAAGAAGACGAAGAAGACGAAGAAGACGAAGAAGAAGAAGGGGGGGAAAAAAAAAAACGAGTTGGTTCACCTCATCGAGCGCAGAAAGGGAGCCCGTCAGTAGACTGGCGAAGAGACGCTCGGGGCTGAGCGACAACTGTGCAAGATATGATATAAAGCAGAGATGAGACCAATCATCCTCTACCCAAGTGATGATGATGATCATCAGCAGCAGCATCATCATCGTGATGGATCATGCCGCATGATGATTGGTTAGATTTACCCGATATTCATCGGGGTTGATGCCGAAGGAGGCCCGCAACTGGCGGAAGACGTCCGGGGCGAAGGTATGTCCCATCCACGCGCCCTCGCTCGACGTATGACTTTCAACCAACCTGTATCGTCTGGAAAACATGAGGAGAAAAAAAAAGTAAGGTGTGAATGATCAAAGTTAACAAAAAAANNNNAGTAAGTGTATATAATTCGTAGCGGTTTGTATGGAAACAGGGAACTCACGGGCGATAAAGAAATTGAGGCGGTGGAGTAATCTCGCGGTCTGTCGCTTGAAGAGTGGAGGAGACGAGTGCCGTCGCCGCGCTACTCAGGCCACTGTTTGTTGTTACACAGGAGGTGCGCACAGTTTAGCTTTCGCCCACACGCTCGCACTTTGGGGGAGGAAGACTTGAACGAGTACCTGAACAGAGTGGAGGTCGGTTGTTCCGATAGGCCATCGTTGGACGCGGTTGACGATTCACGCGAAGAGGAGCCGTCTTCGTCCGTGTAACCGGGATTGGCTGTTTCCCTTGTCATCATCATCTGTGTGCCATACAGAGGCGTTGGTGGGAAGTTTGGGGGAAAAGGCGAGGGAGGGAAGGGGGGGGGTTGGAAGTGGCGGGGTATGACTGGTTACCCCTCGCCTTATACAAGTGAGGATGTGGATAACGGGCTCCCAGCTGGAGTGACCCAACGTGAGCGCTTTCCTGAGTCTCCGTTCCGCGGGTGATCCGGTCTCTTCCTTGCTCGCCTCTCCAAGCAAACCGAACGATTCGACCCACCGCGTTCGATGGCGCAGAACCTTGTGTAATGATGATGATGGTGATGATGAGAGACCCCTTGTTCTTAGTTGTGGCTGGCTAAAAAGGAAGCCAGAGACGCGCACCTCTTTCCATTGGGCGAGTGGGACGTTGTCATCAGAGGCGATGTCAAGCAGCGACCACAGCATGGTCCCAAATTCGAGCACAAAATTCCCCTTCGCCTGATTGTCTCGGTTGGCCTCTGGCTCTCCGCTTTCACTTTCGTTTTCTCCTTTCTGCCTTCGTTCTTTGGCGTCGTCCTGGGCAACTCGATCTGGGTTGCTCATTTGGGATTGTTGTTCTTTGCGTCTCCTCTCGATGGCTGCCGCGTCGCTATTGCTTCGGTGAAGGCTTGCTGTGTTTGCGCCGTCAACGGACTCCTCCTTTACTGACCGAGCAAGGATCGCGGAGGGGAACCGAGTGATGTTGGAGAGAAAGCTTCTCTTCTTCATCATCTTCTTCCTGTTTCTCCCTTCGCTGGTATCGCTGCTGCTCACCCCCCTACGCCCCTCCTCAGCTTTATTCTGCTCCCTTTCACCATCGATTGCCCTCTCTTCAGAATTGGAAGACGAATGGGCACGGCTTCCAGCCAAGTCATCATCGCTCCGTCGCTTGAAGCGAGTTGCGACGAAGCTGAAGGTGTTGAGCAAGAACCTGCTCTCCTTCGACGAGAGGTGTTCGCCTTCGGCATGTTGCGAGGGCAGTAGCTCTTTGTCGAGCAGCCCCATGCTGACCAAGTTGTGGCTGATCGACTCCAAAAAGAGCCTGTATATAGGGTCATATTGCGAATTCAGTCAACAGTCTACCGGAAATGCAGGAACGTGGCTTTCGTGTACTCGAGATCTGACCAATGAATGATGCCGTTCCTGTCCTGGTCCAGCATCCGAAAACCTACTGTGTTTCATGCGAAATATTTCAGCAATCGGCAAAGTCACTCCAGGTATGTAATCTGGCAAGTCATGATGGCTTACAGGTCAGTCGTTCATCAAGGCGGCCGCGCGTCATCACGCTTATGCCTCGGGCGAACTGGGCAAAGTCGACGAAACCGCTGCCCTCGGAGTCGAACGCGCGGCAGAGGGCCTGAGGGATATAAGGATGCTGACACGCCGGCTTCAATGCTTCACGGAAATCTTCCCACTGCAACAGCCCATCGGAATTGGAATCCATCTGCCACAACAACAACAACAAAAAAAAACATATGAAAAATTAGTTTTCCGGACAAAAATGAAATTCATTTCTCTTTAGCAAACCACCAATGAATTACGTGCCACTGAAAACAAGATGAAGAGAGCGTTCATCTCGTCGGAATTAACTGGTGATCAATTCAGTCGGTGATCCAAAAAGAACAACCCAATAGGATAAACGTACAATAAATGAGAGAGTTTTCGCTGAAAAGATCCTTGTGGTCGCGAAGGAACTGCTCCAGCGAGACCGGTGGCTGGCGGATGATATTGGCCAACTCATCGCAAGACACTTGTGTTGGTGATGAGGCGCGCGCGTAACCGATTCCCTCGGCCAGTGTGTTCATAAACCAGGAATTGCGAACTCCATACTTCAGGGAAACGAATGAGAGAGCCAAACAAATATAGCGGTATTGCCGACAATGAAGTACCATCCGTAGTGATTTTTCCGGATCTGCCACGAAATGCCCCGAGGAGGACGATAGTTGTGATGTGTCCGCATAGGTCACCGTTTTGCCCAGTACCTTTATGTTGTTCATGGCATCGCATTTAGTACCCCGGCTGAAGCTTTTTTGAACAAGGATGTAAATCTGCTCACCCGACTCATCACCTCGCAAATCTCCGCGCAAGTAAATAATTCACTGCCGGTTATTGGGATCGTTTGGTTGAAAAATGTCTGCTTGCGCCTATTAGTTTGTTGTTTGTTGTTGTTTTTTTTTTTTAAAAAAAAAATATATGCATTAAACGAACGGTTACGATGAAACTCAGGCTAGCGTATGGAGGAAAACAACATCTACGCGTACTGAATGGTGCTGGAGCCGCCATGGTCGGAAGGAACAGAGCACAGAATCTCGACAGCCGCGGCCGCTACGTCCCTGGCGTCCACCAATGAAGTCTTTGCGTCCCCTATCCAAGATCCCCACAGTCATTTGTGTGAAAATTTTTTATAGATATATTGTAATATAGATGGCACGGTGGGGGTGGTCGCTGGGGATTTCTCCCAAAACCGGGGGAGACTCACCTAACGGAACGGCGAGGTCGGCCTGAGCGGGGTCGTAGAGATGAAACAGGCTTTGCATGAAGGGGCTGCAATGGAGGAAAGTGTAGGCAATGCCGCTCCGTTGGATCACCTCTTCCGACTCCCTATGCAGCGCGAAGGCCAGCGCCTTGTTCGCCCTATTGACCCGAGTCTCAGAGGCAGCGAGGGAGGAGAAAGGATGACCGGAGGGGGGAGGGGGGGGGTGACGTACTGCTCGTCGTTGTTGGCTAATGGTCCGAAGCGGACGATATGCGTCACGCTCTTGGCGGCCAATGCGGCGTCGACAATGTTGGCGGTCTGCTGCCTCATGTTTTCGACCAGGGGTGGAAAGAAAACCACCTTGTCGATTCCTGCCATGGCCTGCAGGCAGACAGTCGGTCGGCTGTGTGGCATGGTCACATGGCTGCAACTTGAAGAGTTACCTTCTGGAGGGATTCTGGCTGGTTGTAGTCAAGCAACACAACTTCGCTTCCGAGCGAGACGAGTTCCTTCTTGGTTCGCTCGTGTCTTACGCCAGCCACTACATTTACATTCCTAAAATTTTTCCTTTATCAATACGGTTTTCCCTTTTTTCCCTTTTTTCTTTGCGTACCTTTGCACGAGTAGTTTGGTGAGATGTTTGCCTTGAAGTGACGAGGCTCCACACACCAATACACGGAGGCTGCTTCGTCTCTGTTCGTATACCGCGATAGACATGTAGAGTGATAATTATTACGTGTCTATGTTAAGCTTAGCGCTACTTCGTAGTCGGGAAGATGGGGTTACGGCTTTTGCGCGGCGCCAGAGCGTCGTGAGGACGTTAAAGGTGCGATCGCGGCTCAAGAAGCCCTGGAAGTAGAGGTGAAGGGGAGCAGAAGCAGGGCCAAAGGCCACGATCTCTATTGCATTGGGTATCAGAAACGCGGAGCAATCCTTAGCGATGGAGACCACCGATTCGAAGGGCAACACGAGAGGCTTGACAGAAGTAGAACCGAAAAGGGGAGTGAGTGTCGCTTCTTTCTTGGGATTACACGAGGTGGAGGATTCCGCATACTTTAAATGACTTGATGATCATCGTCGACGCGAAGCAGATGAAGTTTTGCGATATGTACATGCGCCCCTGTGCACAAGGCGCTCATCAGTAATCCGTACGACCAAAGAGTGGAACACACTCACCCTTGTTGGAATGCTAACTATGCTTTCCTTCAAATTGCACAGATAATCTGCAAAGTAGGGGTTAATAGATTGTACTTTGACAAATTTAATAGAGACTAACTAATAATAATAATAATAATAATAATAATAATAATAATAATAATAATAATAATAATAATAATAATAATAATAATAATAATAATAATGATAATAATAATACGTACGTTCCACGAGGACTTCGGAATCAGGCAAGGTGAAATTCTGGTGGAGTTCTCGACTCTCCTTTGGGTACTTGATCATTCCCAGCATGCGCGATAACGGCTGCCCAGACACGATGATCGGCTCCTGAAAAGGTTTGCGTTACAGAGGAAACGTGGAGCAAAACGTTGCCGTACGTTTTCATGTCTCTTTTCCCAGAGAAATAGTAGAATGGCCAGGCACTCGTCTCGCCGCAAGAAACCGACGAAGATGTGCTGTGTTGACACCCCATGTCAGTGACGAGTGGGATATACAATACAAAGGAATGCTTGGAATGATGCAGAGACCTTGTGTTTGCTGGTGCGGACGAGTATGGCGTTGGGGAAGACCAGGTGTCCGAGGGTCTTCTTGATGATGACCACGTCCTTGAACCGCAGCACCAACTGCGACATAGGGTGACAGATAAGAAGAAAGCATGCTCACGTGGATACCCTGTGTGTGTGTGTGTGTGTGTGTGTGTGCGTGCGTGTGTGTGTGCGTGCGTGCGTGCATACGGTGCTGAAGCCATAGAACGAGTAGGGACGAAAGCACAGATAGTGCTGCCACAAGTAGAGAATGCCGCGAACGTGGCTTCGAAGGGGGCCCTCCATGCCACACAGGTAGTCTGTTCAAACCGTAACGCGAAGTACATAAACAAAACAAAAATTGAAATTCATTATATAATAATAATAATAATAATAATAATAATAATAATAATAATAATAATGATAATGATGATGATAATAATAATAATAATAATAATAAATTAAAACAAGTGGAGTGTTACACTCTATGAACGGTTCTCCGGGTGGCAGACCGAATGCCTCCCTCTGTGTGTGAATTTCGTTGGCATCTGACGCGAAATCGCAGATTAGGCGATTCCATTAATCTGATTTGACGATGCTATGGCATACCCAGTTCCAGACTTTCGACCTCCTCGTGGTCGATCGGCGAGGTCGATTCTTCGAGGGCAAGGGAAGGGACAATTGTCTCGCTTTCCTCGTCTTCATCGCCATTGCCATTACCATCGTCTTCGTCGTATTCGCCATCGTCTTGCTTGGTCTTACCTGATACGTGCAGAAGCTGGGCGTCCTCTTCGCCTTCCTGCTCGCTGGTATCGAGTTGGGTGACCTGTGTCGATGCGGTTGCATCGGTGGACAGAAATTTCTTTTCGTGCATGCTGATTCGCTGGAGGTCCCATGTGAAAGAAAGCGGATCGTGAGGGTCGGAACCAGCGCCAATGGTGATGTGACTATTTTGTGCGCACCCTTGGGTACACTCTGTCAGATATCGCGCCAATTGCTTGTGCTAACAGCGAAGAGGCGTCTTTTTGTTGTGATTCCTTCAGTTGCTGTAGCACCTCCGGAAGGTGCTTGAGGAGGGCCTAGAACCTTATGTAAGCTGGTGGCCACGAGATGAAGTCTCGCTGGTAACGAGGAAAAGAGTGAGTACCTTCCAATCTTCTTCCGCCTCCTCCATCGACTTTGCGGAGGAAACTCTTAACTCGCGACCATCGGCAAGCCTCACAATCACAATAGAGCTGGAAAGCCATTCAGAAAAGGCCAAACGGTTGGGAGAATTTTGTAACAAGAAAAAAAGGCTTGCCTTGAAGGGTGTGGGCTTATCGGGGAGATTGCATGTTGCACTTGCAGTGGCACAACTAGCCACTGCAACAAGTACTCTCCTACCACCGCTTGCTCCTGCGAATGGTTTCACTGTTAGAAGCTCAGCTTGGGAGTGCAACACCGTGAAATACCGCCGTGCCTTGTGATTAAGCGTGAGACATGTCTCACTTTGTGAGAGTGGCGCCGGAGAGCACAAAGGCATGCTCAAGGGGGAAGGCGAAAAGACCACAAGACTTCTGTGATTTCTTTATTTTTCTCGTTGTTTCTTGTCCAACGAAATTAATTTGCTCTACCCCGCCTGGTTACAAACACAACTACACAATGGCGAAGGTGCGTATGAGTTGACGTTGGCACTGGAATTTGACCTGTTCTCACTGTGCCACCATCACTAGGATTATTCTGTGTCCGAGGAGATTGAGAAGCTCATCAAGTTCTGCGAGGACTTGTCCGGAGGTGTTGGTGGTACTTTCACCTTCAAGCAAATCTTCTATGCTCCTGGTTGCGGAGGTGCTTTCGAGTCGCTTGTTGGAACCATGATTGCTGCTAAGAAGCAGGTTCGTTTGTATAGTTACCGTACCCCAACCCTGCTCATTTTGGCTTCATTTTAGGGTATCATTTCCTACAACTCGCCCATGGGGAACTTACTGCTGCAAGGAGCACACGACGATGTTGTTATCACTTACAACGGTCGGCCAGAGAAAAAGTGAGTTGTAACAGTTGAGGAAAAAGAACTTTACTTCCCATTTATTTTTCTTCTTTCACGTGTCCGTATGGAGGGTATTGAACCAGAAGGAAGCCTGGTTGGTGGCTTCCTTCTGGAGGAGAGAGCAAAGTTAAGGGCCAAGGGTAAAGAAAGAGTAGAGACCTTTTCCGACAGCACCAACACAGCAAACACACCGATGTGGCGCGACAGATTTGTAGATTGGGCAGAAGGTGGCGGCAAGCCATTGCTCCTGCTTTCCTCGCGCATCTTATGGTTGGTCCCCAATCCTAAGCTTTGGTCCTTTCGGAGAACTGTCAGCGCGAAAACAGCTCTTTATATTTTGCTATTTCTTTTTTTCTCTCCTTGGCAGGATGGTTGCTTTTTCTGGTCTTGCCGCAAGCATACAGTTCTGTACGTGTACACTCATCAGCCGATGTGATGACAATCCTCACGCATTCATCCCAAAAGGGATCCCGAGCATTTACTCGCCGGATAGCGCACAAAAAGGCATCAACGTCACCGTGCTCGCGTTCAACCTCGTAGGTTGCTTTATCATCGCCATATGCACAGCTTTCAAACAGGTTTCAATGGAAGCATATCATTACCCTCTAGGGAGCGACTTGACTCAAGCTGCGTAACAGGTCAAGTTTCAGTACATGCAGTCGTATCTTATGTACGATGGCTTGCGCTCGGGCTTTTGCAGTACCTTCACTACCTTCGGTAACCTTATAGAAGATACAGGCCGGCTTATCCTTTCAGGTGCCTCCCAGAATATATCAACAATATGTAGGTCATACAACAAATAACATGCAGACCACATTTTAATATGCAGGCATGTGGTGGTTGAGTTTGATCAACCTGTTCTCCACATTTATCCTTTCCTTCTGTGTCTGGGAGATCGGCTGCGTCGTGGCCAGACGGTGGAAAGGCGGGGTGGCCTATAGGTTCGCCCCTTGCCTTAATGAGTGGTGTGATCAGGACAGGTTGGTACCAAGCAACATTCCTTACATAAAATGTCTTGGCATGCTACCAGCAAAATAGAGCAGGTCTTGGAGAACGCCGATCAGCGAATGGAATATGAAGTCGAGAAGATGCTGCTGTCGCAGGTGAGTCTCCGTCCTTCATCCGCATCTTCGTGTCTCAGCCATCGCCTTCCTGCGATGTTCAGGACTCAGAGGCAGGGGTGAAGAGCAACGTCTTCTTCAGCGGTTCAAGCAAGCCGCTGCTGAAGATATCTCGCCACATCGAGCGCCAGCAAAGCAAGGTATCTCTTTTATTGAGCAACAATAAATGGAAGCACACCTTCTTACAAATATGTATATGTTTCTAGTCAAAGCGACATTTGCAGCGATGGTGGCCTTTGCGCAGGCATTACGTCATCTTTGTCCTCATTGCAGTTCCGCCAATCGTCAATTATATTATGGGTAGGCCGTCTCCCTTTGGAAGGAGAGTAGCGAAGAACTGACTCTTAGACCGACTTGTGGTGCGAAGTGCTTTCCCCCCTGGCCGATATCGTGATGCAGGCGCAAGATCAGGACTATCCCTCGCATAGCGCTCTCATCTATGATTGGACCTGCATGCATATGCTCTCGGTAGCAGGAGTGTGTGTTGGCATGTACGCAGTTCCTTCCAAGAAGCTCATCCTGGTTGCAGCATTCCTCACAAATCTTCGGCGACACTATAGGGCCGTCGACAGCTTTTCGACCAGCACACGCCATAGCGTACAGGTAACAACAATAATTAGACGCGTTCATTTCTCCCCTCAACGAATTCTCCTAATCGTTCGATTGGGGCATGACTTGCAGTGGGGCACATTTAAGAACAACTTGGTTTCCTGCATTCTCATTGGCGCCGCCCATTCGCTTCTCCTGTTTCGCCACTATTTCCCCTTTGGCGGCTCCTATTACTTTTCCACCTTCACCTCGCGGTATGAGCGTTTCCTTGAGGGTGGCATCAGACTGTTCTCATTTTGTTCTGCGCAGATTCATCACCAGCTTCTGTGGTAGCGAGAGCTCGTTTGCAGGCCTCGTTGATGAAACCGCGGTATTGTTCAACGCACACATTGATAGACTGGTGTGGGTAAGTACCGCCGTGAGGCCGCAACGTCAGAGCAGTGCCACAAGGCTTACATGTTGTCTTCCTTGCACTTGCGCAGATTCGCAACATTGGTTACAACCTGTTCTTGTGCACGGTCATCTTCCTGGTGGTAATCTTTTCCGTGCGGTTTTCTCTCTTTTTCCACTACTTCGGGCCGGAGACCGCTAAATTGTACAGCCCTTCTTTTTCGGTACAACTTGTGGTACTAAGATTATGCTTTTATGCAGGTATATATGTGGGATATTTAATCAATGCTGAACAAGATCTCTTTCTATTGTCCTGGATGCATTCTTTGAATACTTGTGCTTGTTCTTCTTTCCTTTTAAAGAAACGCAGGCGCTTTGACTTTGTTCGGTCGTGTAGCAGCCCTGCCTTAACACAGATTTGCGACTGCAGCAAGGAGTGATACACAATACGCTTCTCTCCACCAATATGGAACCATCGACCGAGGTAACTGTCTGTCTGTAGTTTTCGCCCGGTGAAGGTGAAGACTTAGGTGGTTCATAGGTTGTAGACGCCGAAGAGCAGGACGGGTTCGAGCCCGCCCAAAAGAAGGCACGAACGGTTGGCTTACCCGGAAACACGGAACATACAAAGCAAGATAAAGAGGTTCTCGATGTTGAGCTCGTCTCCGGTGCCCAGCTGAAGTCACAGGAGCTGCTCAAGAAGAGGGAGATCCTACTCGAAGGTGCCTGCGCTCTAGTGACTCCCTACAATTGTGTTTTGGGCGTCTTACATGTGAGCCTCCTCGCCATAGATACGACGGTGAAGCTCCAGAGGATTTACGAGGCATGTATGGCGCAGCTCACTGAAATGGCGGGACAGCGCTCGGCCGAGTGCGAGGCTCTACTTCAGAGTACGTTCAGCGTGTCCATTCATGCCCTCTACTCAAGTAGGCTTTAAGGCTTGCAGCAAGTATATCTGGAGAATTACGAATTGACCAAGCATTTGGAGGCTATTCGGCTCAGCACGCATGCCCTGTTTAATGTAATCAGTCAGGACACCAAGCAGTGACACCAACGTCGTGTACTTGTAGCTGACAAAAAAAGGTCGAGAAAATGAATCACATGACGACAGTGCAGGAAAATGGACACCACAACGCCTGCTCCTTAAGGAGTGGTGGCAACGTTCCCCTCGACGAACAAGCAAATATACAGAAAAATCTTTTGTTTTCTTAACAATTTCTCTTCGGTCAAGTCACCTTGCACTTGCCCTGTTCATGATTTGCGTGGAGTGCGGTACTCCCGCTGCTGACGTTTACAAAGACTATGGGGGTCAAGGCAATATTCGGCTCTCGCGTTGCGTTCGTTTCGCCACTCTCCTTGCTGGGCGAGTTGACTCACTGTGCTCATCTAGGAGAACTGCCACAAACTTGTGGACAAGTACGTTGAGCTGGAGCTGGTGATCATATTTCTCGACCTCTTGCTGCTGCGGCCCCAGGTGTACCGTCACCTCCTCTATAACCGCATGAAATACCACGAGCACACCATCGACGTACAACATCCCACTTTTCCTTTCCTTCGCTTGCAACCGCCTTTGATGCTTTTGTGAGGCAGACCAACTGCATCAAGATAGGGCTGGTGTATGTACTATTCGAGGCGGGTCTGAAGTACTTTGGTAGCCACCACGCCGAGTTTTCTTATCATCCGCACCTTCTCGGTACTAGAGCTTGACACTATAATGAACGTGCTCGAGTAGATATAGAGATGCTCTCTTGCTTCAGGGAATCAGTTAGTGTACGAGCAATACCTCTACACGGTCGGCCAGACTCTCATAGAGTATGTGGCTTACTTGGTTGCTGTAGTTGCAGCTGCACGTGTTCTGCTTGCCAAGACCCAATATGCAGTTATTAAGTAAGTGTTTGTTCTGACTATCGCTTTCCCCACCGAAGCCCATCAAACAACAATTGTTACTCAAAGTGCTGAGCAACAGGTATAACTATCTGGTGATGGCAGTTATCATGTCATCCTTCGGCAAACCACTACACATTTTCCTCATGGTCTGGTACGTGCATTTACGGCGAACATACATACTGCGCTGCATTAATTGAATTGATTGGTTTATCGCTTCCAGGGATTACCAGCAGCTTTTCTCCAACATACTCGATGTGTTTGTGTTGATTTCCAACATAATGGCCGTTCGAGGTAAGGATGAGAGTCTATTCTTGTCTTCTGTTTGGCGCTGCGTTGTGTGACTGGGCTTGATGGACAGCATTCTTGAACGACGGAAAGCAAGCCGTGATCGTTGTTGCAGTGGGGTTTACAGTTCGTTTAATCACGCGCCTTATACTATCGTCCCACCACGACCCCTTTACCTTGTTTATAAACTGATCCCAGTGTTGTAATAGTGTCATCAACTTGGATGAAATTTGTCTTTAAAAAGCGCACGTGAAGAAAAATCTTTTTTTAATCTTTTCCTTCTTGTCGACACAGAAACTATACCTGCTTTCCGGCGAACGTCACAACTAAGCTTGCAAGACAAACTCGACGATCACATCACTCGTGTGAGATCTTTAAAGGGTTAGCCCTACGCGACTCGCAATAAGCGTCTCCTCCTTTTATTTCCTCACAATAGCCCTTTCTGGCTCCCGCAGCTAAAGCATCATGGCGCTGTCGTTGGCCCGAGATCAAAAGAACAAGCTACTGTATATTGGTTTCAACCAGGATCACAGCTGCTTCTCCATAGGCACAGATGATGGCTTTGAAATATGGAATGTAGACCCATTTAAATTGCGATTCAAACGAGGTGCGAGCTGCTTTTTACTGGAACGAATTTACGACGGCTAACAAGATTTCCCATAGAGATGGATGGAGGCTTAGGCATCGTTGAAATGCTCTTTCGATCGAACCTGTTGGCGCTCGTGGGGGGTGGCAAGAACCCAAAATACCCACCCAACAAAGTGATGATCTGGGATGACTATCAGAACAAGTGTCTCGCCGAGTTAGAGTTCAGATCAGACGTAAAGGGTAAAACCTTCCCCATTTGAGGGTATATAACCCCATCTTTCTTTGGCTCACTCGATTTTCCCCTCGATCACTCAAGGCGTCAAGCTGAGGCGAGATAAGATCGTAGTAGCGCTCGAGAACAAAGTCTACGTCTACAACTTTGCCGATTTACAGCTTCTCCACCAAATTGAAACCACATCAAATCCCAAAGGTGCCCTTTTTGTTTCTTTTCTTCCTTGTTATTATTTATTCATTTATTCATTTATTTATTTTTGTTAATCCATATTTATCATGCTTTATTCTTCCTGTGTCGGTTTATGCCCTCATTTCATTCATTCATTAATTTATGTTTTTAATAATAATAAAAAAATCCCTTCCTATCAACAGGTTTGATTGCGCTGTGCCCGGATTTGAACAACACTGTGCTGGCTTGTCCGGGGCTCAAGCCCGGCTATGTCCACCTCCGCCTCAACGATATCAACGTACGAAATGGGCCACCATCCTCCTCCCCCCCCTTCTTTCTATATTTTATTCGGCTTATGGGTGATTTTTTATTTCCGTTCTAATAAGTGTCCCATAGAATTGTTTTCTTTTTGTTGCACAATACTAAATCTAATAATAATGATGATGATCAGAAATCGACACCGATAAAGGCGCACGACAATCCGCTTTCGTGTCTGGCTCTCAACCTCGACGGCACGCGTCTCGCCACAGCCTCCGAGCAGGTGTGCCTCTCCTCTAATAAATGTTACGAACATGCAATTCACGAACAAATATGCTAAATAAGCGACGCACACTCGTGGCGCGTATTTAGGGCACTGTGATCCGCATTTGGGACACGAGCACCGGAGAGCAGGTGGCCAAGCTGCGTCGAGGCAAAGATAAGGCCGAAGTGAACTGTATTTCCTTCTCTGCTGACTCAGAATGGCTCTGCGTCTCGTCCGACAGGGTAACCCAAAAATCTACCTTTTTATGTGTTTATAGGTCCTTTTATCTATATCTATATATTTATATCTGTATCGAGAATGGAGGGAGAAAATGGGGAAAGGGAGAGTACTGATGTAGGGGGGCGTGCTTGATGTGTGTGCAAACAGGGCACGGTGCATATTTTCCACGTAGCCATCACGGGCGGGGCGGAGTCCACCAAGGCTCAGAAGTCGCGTCTGAGTTTCATGGGCGGGCTGGGCCTCCTGCCCTCCTCGCTCGACGATTATGTACGTCCTGCCTTCATGCAAAAAGGACACATCCCTCTCCTCTATGGCTCACGAAGCAATTGTGGGGGATGAAAACATACACACATATATATATATATATGTGCACACAGGTGGCATCCGACTTTAGCTTTGCGCAGCTTCACCTGAGCGTTCCGCGCAGCATCTGTTCGTTCGGGCAGGCGAATAACCTCGTCATAGGTTGCATCGCCTCCCTTTCTGGGTGGTGGTAATTGATTGGCTCACTGGACATCAATATGTGCGCAGTGATTGGACAAGACGGGACCTTTTACAGATACGCCTACGACCCGGACCAGGGCGGAGAGGGCAAGCGGGAGGATCACATCCTATTCTTGAAGGACAAAGAAGACGACTGAGTGGGCGGAGGAGGGGCCAAGGCCCGCCACATGAAAATCTCTCTTCTCGCTTTGGGAGGCGAGGGATCTTTTTTTTCTTCTTCTTTCTTTTTTAGATATTCCCGTATGTACAAAGCCGTTACTTCCAACTAAAACTGGATTCTCATACTCCTCCATCTTCCGTGCCCCCCCCCTCGTTTCCTCCTGATAGCGAAGCGATACACTTAAGCAGGGATTCCAAGCTGAGCGTGTAGAGTGAGTGTATTTCCATAATATTATTAATTTCTGGGTGATCCAAGTCCTAATCCAGCTGTATCGCCGAATCCTCTGCTCCAATCACAGTGCTCCTCCGGAACTGCTGTCGGGTGGAAAGGAGTAGCTTGTCGTACCCACTTGCAGTTTTTTCCAACCATGACTATAGGAGAGGTGCTGGCTGTGGCGGTCTTGGCGGCTCTGTTGTCTATCAGTAGTACCGCAGCGGGTGGGTCTCATTACGACTTGAGCCTCTTCTGGAAGAATCAGTTTGAATGCCGCGGCAACGTCTACAGCGCAGAGCTGTTGCCTCACAACCCCAACTGCTACTCTCAGGAATGCAACTGCTTCTACCAGCGCTGCGTGGCGACAGACTGCGGAGTGTCCTTCGACCCACGATCTCTGGGTCCTGACGGCTCAACTACTGTCTTCATGACCAAGTACAACAACAGCAACTGCGAAGGTGGGTCACACACTGTCTTTTTTTAAGCTTCCCTAATTTCTCCGTTCCTTCAACAGGCGATTTTTCCCAAGCCCAAGTGTACCATACCGGCTACTGTCAGCGGGCGAGCTCCGGTTCCAGCAGCAATAAATTCTTCTGCATTGCTGGAAAGGTTGTGCACACTTACTACTCAGACTCGACCTGTCATTATCCAATAGGCAACGAGACCGCTGTCGTGAGAGGTATGTCACACCAACAGGCATCCAATGGTTTTCTGAGACTTCGCCACGACAGGATGCTATGCCGACGGCAAGGGTGGATCATTCTCCTATCTCTGTTTGGCCGGATGGACTGGCTGAAGTCCGCTTAGAGCCCCAGCTCAATTGGCTTGCTTTGCAATCATGATGTTCTCATAACTTTAAGTGGCAGCTCCCTGAAAATACGGATTTTATTATTAAATTTTTCTCCAATCCACACGCTAATAAGGAAAGGCGCCGTAGTTAAGTGGTAAAATTCTCGCTTAGGGTGCGAGAGGCCCCGGTTCGATTCCGGGCGGCGCCCTAAAGTTTTCTACTTTCCTCTATGTTGTCCTCTTGATAAAATATTCTTAATAAAATCTTGTCTTATCACCAAGAAAATACTTTAGCTTACAGGCTTTTACTAAAACTAGGTTAATAAGATATTCTCTTGAAAAAGCAAAAGTAAAACAAAAAAATATTGTTCTCATGACTTCTCAGAAAGTAGAAAACTTTAGGGCGCCGCCCGGAATCGAACCGGGGCCTCTCGCACCCTAAGCGAGAATTTTACCACTTAACTACGGCGCCTTTCCTTATTAGTTGATAAGCTCATGATATCCAACACCATTATTGTTGTTCACCCCCCCTTCTCCTAGGAACACCATAATGGCTGCTTATTGGTGACAGCTGGGCTTGCATTACAATTTATCCATGAAAATAAGGTCCTCCAACAAAGAATCTCCATTGATGAGTTTGGTGGTCGCTATCACATACCGGGCACCGCCTAATCCCACAAAGTCATGGGTCAGCAAACTTCAACTGGAGTCTCCCCTTCTAACAAAAAATAAAAATAAAAATAAAAAGCTGGCGGTAGAGCCGGTGCCTGGTTGCTTGCTCAGCCATCTCAGGGCGGCGATCTCCGTGTACGTGCAACCGCCGATGAAGAACACAAGCACCACGGGCGCAGGACCGGAAGGCACCGCTGGCGGCGCCTGCTCCGGAGCGAAGCATCAGCGCTAGTTACCCTTAACTGGGAGGGGGGGGGCTAAGCTGGATGCGTACAGTTGCCGCAGCGGCCGCGGCAGCGCCGACCAATCCGCCGGTGATGACGGGAGTGATGGTGCTCATCGCGCTCAAGGTCGCGGCCGTGGTCGCCGTCGTGGCCGCCCCAAGCGCTCCAAGCGTGCCCAGCACCACTGTGCGTGCGTGTGGGTGTGCGTGATCATCCCGACGCCGAAAAAAGCGCCCGAGTGTCAGAGGAAAAGGTAACAACAAAGAAAAGTGCTTTTTGTGGAAAGGCCACCTCCGCTGCTGCCTTTGACCAGTCCCATGGCGGAGCTCTCGGTTCGCCTCTTCAAGTCCTTGCCCTGCTGACCATCCGTCAAGAAAAAGAAAAAGTACATTCGTTGGTTAGTTCGTTCGTTAGTAAGTAAGTAAGTGAGCCAGTTCGTTTGTTGGTTCGTTCGTCGTGCATTGGATCGACCCTTTCGCTCCATGCATGCGCGTGCAACCGCACCTTGTCTTCGGGCTTGAGCGCGTTGGGCGGGCCACGGACACCGTCGGCCTCCTCCTCCCTGGCCCTGCTGTCCTCCACGTCGGTCTTCTTGGCGTCCAGCGTCACCGAGTACTCGAACACCGGGCCCAGATTATCTGCATTCATATTAAGTATGCTAAGCATGTCAAGCATGTCAAATATGTTGCGTCGATCGACCGACCTTTGAGCTTGCGCAGATGGTTCTGCTGCCATTCGCCCTTGACCGCGGCCTCGATCAGACGCACGCTCAGCGGCGCATATCTGAGACCATCATGACGCGCCGCCCGATTTGGTATTCAGAGTATGCACGGAATAGATGGAATGACCGGAATGACGCATACCCCGAGTAGACGTAGGCGATGTCGTTGGGTTCCTTCTCGTCGACATCGGTGACGATGAGGCGGAGTGCCTTCTTGATGGAGGAGTAGGGCGGCGACCCGTCGTACTTCTTGATTAGGCCGAGCTGCTCCATGTTGCTCAGCGTCCCGATATGGTTGAATCCATACGTCTTCGCCAAAAACATGAACGAGACCAACATGGACGATTCGTACGATAAGCGATAAAAATAAATAATAAATAAATAAATAAATAAATAAATGAAAAATGGGTAAGAGGGGGGGTTGAATTCGCACTTGAAGAAACTCGCGTCGAAAGGAATCGAATTGTTTGGGTTTCATTCCGCCGGTGGTGTACGAAAACAGAGACATCAAGCGCAGGATTTTCCCCATTGGCTCCCCGCGCGACATGCAGTCTTCCAAATAGCGTGTGTCGTTGGTGTCCACGCCCGAGAGAAGGCCTGCCGACCACCAACGGGAAACGAATATAGATGAATTAGAAGATATGAATATATAATATTTTATATTAGTATCTTAAAAGATCGTACGATGTTCGAATTCGAGTCGCTTGCGAAAATCGTTCTCTTTGGTGATCTGCAGAATTCGCTCTGCAATATTCGTGTCTACAAAAAAGGAAAGGCGATGACCAGGTTACAATGCAACCAAATAAGGAAAACTGAAGAGATCGTCGACATACGAATCTGTAGAGATCTATGTTCCTGTTGCAGTGCACCCAGCTTGGCTACGAATTTCTTAATCTCCTGCAAGCTCTTGGCTTTGTCCCTTTCCTGGTGATGTGGGAAAATGGGAGAAAATGAGATGTAAAATTCTTTTACCGAGCGAGGAAACAACGTTACACTGTAATTTTTGTCGATGGCTTTAGCCTTCGTGTGCAACAGCGGACCCAATGCGCTGAAATTGATATCTCGAATTTCCTGCGTGCTTCACTCTTCAGTGACATGCGTGCAACCAATGAGAAAAAGTGACCCATACAGCAAACAGGCGGTCGCTTGAATTGAGTGGAATTTTCACTGATTTGGGCGGGGCTGCTTCCTGGTGCTGATGCTTATCCTGTACGTCCCAATTTCATGAACTTTTCAAAAGAAATGCGAGTTTTCTTTTTCTTTTTCGCCGATATGGAATTACCTTTTGGGGACTGATAAGCATTTCGTCGACTTCGATTTTGCTGTTTTTGATCCCAAAGACTTCATCCACCAATCCTTGTGTGTGTGCGCGCTGGGTGAGCAAAATGCATACATGGAATTTCGTGTGTGTGTGTGTGTGTGTGTGTGTGGGATGCCGTGCATACCTTCGTAGGTGAGCGGGGTGCACATGGGGGTGAGCGGGTCCACCGTGCGGTCGATCAGTATGAGGGTGTTGATATACTGGGGCTGGGGCTCCTCGGGCACGCCCCTCTGCTTCAACTCCCTCCTCTTCCTCGACACCGCCTCCTAAAATAGATAATGAAGTTATTGTTATTATCACTATTATTATTATTATTATTATTATTAAGTGCTATTTGTGAAATATGAAAGGAACCTCTTGGGTGAATCGGAGTAGCATGTCGGCAACGGTCTTGGCATGGACGCCGCGGCCTTTGATATTGGGAATGTGGCCGAACATTTGCTGAAATCTCATCAGGGACCTCGCCGCATAGTAAAGCAGGGACGTATCCCCGTCCTGTTTTTTGTCG
>CDFF01070418.1:0-12525 GCA_000826265.1 Acanthamoeba culbertsoni
AAAACATTATGACGTACGAGATGTTCCAAAGTGGAACCGAAGCACGATTGGATGTAATTGCCCGAAATGGAGATAAAGTAATCCTTACCTGTAGTTTCCATTGCATTAATACTACTATTGGTGCCTTTTCTTCTCTGTTTTCACAAAGAAAATCGAGAGAAATACCTTTTTCCAGGTGAAGGATGAGGATGTCCTCCAGTTTCTCCCGGCCGAGGTTGAAGTCCGGCGCCCAGCTGTTGTTGATGAGGACGCTCAGCTTGATCTTCATCTTCTCGCCGGGGATGACCATCCCGAAGGGCGGCCGCACGTCCAGCCACGGCTTGCTGAACTTCTTCTGGTTCAGCTTCGGAATGAAGCGGAAACGCACCACGACTTTCCCCGTGTTTTCCAACTCCATGGTCTGTTCCGATGGCACCATATACCTATCATTATATTTTTGACGATAATTAGTTTTTTGTATATTATTATTTATTATTTATTATTTATTAAAATTTGAGAATTATTTATAATTGATTATACCTGACATTCTCGAAGGTGACGTTATTTGAGGAGACCTGTGCGTCGGGCATGCATTCGTTTTCCATTTTGTCGAGCTTTTTCACGATTTCCTGATAGGCCGCATTGCGCTTCTCCGTATTGATCGATTTTATCTACATGTTCAAAAATAAGAACATTTATAAATTTTCGTTGCATATATATTAATATATGTTAATATATATATATATATATCCATATTGTGTTCAAGGGAACGCGTGCCTGAATCTCGAATGTCGCAGAGACGGGCCTGTGGTCGGAAGCCAATAATTCGTGACGCATATAATTGATTTGTTTCATATTGCGTCCTTTCCAAAGCACGCGATCGCACCACGCCGGAACCCTAAATATTATTGTTAAGATATTTATTTATTTTGTTTTTATTTATTTATTTATTATCCGCAGAGTAATGCAAATACCGTTTCTTTTCGGACGAATCGTAAATGTCGGTGCCGGGATCGTATTTGTACGTCGGCGCAAACGTGATTGGTCCCTCGTTGAAGTCCTCAAAGGCCTGACGCCTCACCATTTGCATGCGCAGCTGTGCTCCGAATTTAGTATTTTACTCATTTAATTCATTATTTAATTAATTATCAATTTTCTTTATTTTATTTTATTTTATTTCGGTAAATCGGTAAAGAATACCTGGTCGCGCTCAAAGAGATAGGCGAGGTCGCCCTCGCGGATCTTTTTTCTGACGACAACGTCGAGTCCCTCGATGCGGTAATTCAGATCGCCGATCCATACGACATGACTTTCAAACGAAATTTCAATACAACAACAATCAAAATTAAGAGAGTAATTTATCGCAATGCTTACTCGTGGTCAAAAATATCGATATCGTTTTGTACAAGAATTTTGCTGATGATGTCTCTGTAGTCCTGTATTGTATTTATTTTAACATTATTGTTAGTATTATAATTATAACTATCCGAATTTCTGTTGAATTTTCGCACCTGATTCCTCCTCTGCACGCGATCGTAGTGTGCGTTGAGATGCGAATTCAGGATACAAATGCTGCTATCGTAAAACATGAACCGCGCAGCCACGCCGCCTTTATTTCCCTGTTTTTTCATATAGACAAAGCAGAAATTAAATATCGTATTGGGAAAAAAAAAAAAATATATATAAATTGTATGTAAATAATAGACATAAAATAACGTCGACAGGTACCATAATGCCCATAATGCCAACCGATGCGGCTGCCGTTTGCAAGGAACGAATGTGGGGCACGTGCTCTTGACGCACGCAAATGACCAATAGAATGCCGACCAGTTGCTTGGTTACCAACTATGTCGACGAAGGGAGATATTAGAGCATCGGAAATTTCATGCAAATATGAAGGTATGTAATATTGCATTTTACCAGGTAATAGTCGGCCACTTTGGAGAGGGAGAGCATGATGGCTTCAACCCAGGGATGAGAACGCGTGGTGTCGCCCAATACCAGCGCCTGGGCGCTTAGGTCCAATTCCTGGAATCTGTCCGGAATGTCTAAGAATGTATGGAATGGTCTAGATTTTTGTCGACAATAGACTACCCAATGGCGTAGAGGTCAGGCGGTGGCCCGTCCGGGCGAAGCCAACCGTCCAATGACTCTGGCATCTTGCCGTTCACGTTCCATGTGCCGAACATGAACCTGTTCCGATTGGTCCATTGTTATAGCCACCGATTTTTTATCCAAGCCATTAGTGTTGGATGAGAATTGGATCGTTGTCAATTCTTTACCGAAGAGGTTTGTAATCCGTAAATTCGGACGAGCGCTGCTCCATTTGCTGATTGACCCAAACCTATTCAAGGAAAACAGAAAAATACATCAGAATTCCAACAGTTTTCATTGATTATTGCGCTACCAAAGGTTCTCTCTACCTCTTTGACTGACATAAATTTCGAGGGATCGTATTCGCCGCCGTTACGTGATTTGGCGAATGACACGAGCGGATTGCCGCTCTCCTCCATATTGGGCATTGAAGCCGCCCTTTGAAGAAAAAGAAAAAGAAAAAGAAAGAAAATAGTAAGGCAAAAAAAAAGCAGCAAAGACGAACAGCCTGCGACTGGTCCACACCTTGGAGGCTCTTTTCTGATTCGTTCGTCGTCTAACGAGAGCAATCCCTGCATCGCCGCCTGCAATTCGTTGACTTTTGCCATCCCATAAGGCCTATTTGCGCCAACGTCTAGGCGAAAAAAAAATAGAAAAATTAATGATTCATAATTCATTTTTCCGATCATGAATAGAGTCTAAAATTCATACCCGACGTGGAAGGCTTGGAGGTGTCTTTATAAGCCTGATTGATGTAAAATAAAAATAAGAATAAATATTTTGTGTAATAATAACAATAATTAGTAAACGCACTCTGGTCCAGCCGTGGGAAGTTCCATTGTAAACAAAGTTTTCTTGTTCTAAGAGAGAACAATGTTTATTAATATATTGTTGATATTTTGTTTTCACAAAAAAAAATAATAAAATAAAAATGGTAAATTAATTACGTACGAGCGAGGCGGATGGCTTTTGTGAGATGGGCCTTTAGTGGTTAGAAAGGAAGGTGAAAAAAAAGTAAGTAACACGTTGAAGGTGGAGCAAAAAAAAAAACCATAGAGGAAATGACCTTGACGTTGAGGGCGCAGTCTGAATTGGGAAAGTCGAATACATAAAGTGTTACATCGCGACGCGCTCCGTATGATATTTCCATCTTTAAAAAAAAAAAAAACAGAAATGTTATTAATTATTCTTAAAGTAAAGGAAGTTCGTCCGTACGACTGTATTGTCGCGAACAAAATGTCTCATGTCTTCGTAGACTGGAAGAACCTCTGCTGTGCGCAAGTAAGGACCGTTGTCGCCGTCCTCCTTTAATAAAGAAAGCAGCCTGCGATTGCAATATATATATAATAGATATAGGTACGATTAATATTAGTTCATTTGTTTAATTGTTTTATTCGTTTAAAGGAAAGAATAAAACAATAAACAGAATAAATAAATGGTCAGGGCTTACGCATATTCTGAGGTGGGCTCATGCTTGATCAAAGTGAGGTAACACGGTTTGCGGCGGCCCTCAGAAAGAATGGCAATTGCTTCGTAAAGCTAACGAGAAATGAGAAAATGGGATGAGAATCTGAATGGCAGAGTCCAAAATGATCCTCGTAAAACGAGGAACAAAAAAGAAAGTATTTGAGTTGAGGCTTCATAGAAGAGCGTACGAAGCACGAAACATCTTCTGGTCGCAGGAACGTCTTTAAGAGGCGTGCGGATCCCCCGCCAGGAGCCGGGGACGAAGAAGAAGCACCCGTTGTTGCTTCCATCCTCTAATCCACTCAGAATCTGAATGCCGTTGAGCCTACGAACTAAACTTGCGGGAGGGGACTTTCACACGAAAATTGGGTCTGATTCAACTATTTTCTTCATTTCCCATTTTGGAGATGGCCGTTAACGGCGGCTCAGGGCTCCATGGTCTTGTGGACGAACCACGCCATGCTGCGCGTATCAAACAGGGCATTGTGGGCATGCTTGGCCTCTCCATCGGGTACGATGTCGTCGGCCAAAAGGGCGACGCGCTCCAGTAGTTCGCCGCTGCACGCGCTGGCGTAGGAGGGGTCGTGTTCGCATAGCAGGGGCTTGAGCCTGAAGTAGCCCAGGCCTGAGGCGGGTATCGTTTGTTTGTGCGCCGCGAGGCAGAACTCGAGCACGTCCTGGTCGCCGACCATGATTACCACCGGCAGGCCTTCGCGAAAGCGCTCGAAGTCCGAGAAGGTTTCCAAGAACTCGCCCCCCGCCTCTACTTGTTCCCTCGTGAGCCCTGTTACCTCTCGCAGGTATTCCCAGTCCCCCGCCGCCATACGGTCCACGAACAGCGTTGGTTTCACCAGTCGGTTGAACTTATCCACTTCCTTGCCTGTTGCATGGTCGAACTTTACCGCCCCGAACTGTACCACCTCGGTCCACTCATCCTTTTCTGGGCGCCTCTTCTTAACGAGGCCCTCGTGTATATATTCTAGGTCCAGATAGACCACTGTACGCTTGGCGAAGAAAGTGGCCAGTGCCCTTCTCATTTATCCGTCTGACGAATAAAAGCCCCTAGAAATAATATTATTAAATACAAGGAAAAACGTTTGAAAACTGACGCGTCCCACAGTTAGTTCAGCACCTACCCTGGATGGTAGGTTACGACAAACGAGAATACTCTTCCAGGAAGCCACAATTTTCCTAGAAATCTCAAGAAAATGGCATAAGATCTAATAATGATAAATTAAGATACAAAAAGATTTCTACAAAAGAAGATATTAAAGAAAAGAGCATTGTACCAAGATGTTTCAGGCTTGATGTCACAGTGGATAATATCCTTGGCATGACAGGCTTCAATAGCCTGGCAAGCCCAATTGCTAGCTCAATAGTCTCTATACTGGAAATAGCTTGAAAGTGATTTGTCTCACTGTATCAAAAAAGCCAAATACTTCCTGGTTCCTTAAATGGCATGTTGCCAAATTATTTCATGGAAAGTAACTTTTTTCATTTGAAAAGCTTTGTGGATTTTGGCTTTTTCTTGAGCTACTTTCAATACCAGAAATGGTTTTTGGGAAAGGGCTCAATTATGCTGCTCTTTGGCATGGTTTATATCCTTGATCAGCTTACCAATCCTTGTATTGAGTGCAGTTGCTTGTTGATCCATTTTGCATGAAAATAAATCTGAGTACAAGTAAATGTGCAATTCTTGTTAACAGCCAAGAAGTAAACTTTTTGCAATACAGCCATTCACAAAAGAGGTTAGGAGAAAGACCAATAAATATGATAAAACATTAAGCTTTTATTTTGGTTCAATCTTTATAGTGGGCAGTTTTCAATTGCTTACATGAACCTCCACATCACTACTACAACTCTCTTTACACTACTATGAAATTATGATTTGCTATCTCAAATTAACAACAACCTATGTTGCAAGGAAATTTTGAAGATGTGTTATGAAATTGCTTGCCCTTTTCACTGGTGGATAAGGTCCCACATCCCTGAAGGAGGATCCAACATGGCCTTGTATGACATTTTGTAAGGTTTGGGTAACTTATGGCAAACTAGACCTTACTAATAAAAAAAATTAATTTATTCATTTTCTTATATATGGCTATGTGTACTCATTTACAAAAACACCAGCTTTCAGCTATCATCATAGCTTATTGTGCAACAAGTGTGTCTATGGGATGGATCTGGTGCTAGAGTATAGTGATATTGGATAAGTGAAAACTTGCTAGTTAAGCATAAGAGATGACCTCTAAGAGATAATGATAAAGATAAGTGGTGAGGTTTAAAGTTATTTACTAAAGGAAAATGTAATGTATATGCAGTGTTCTGGAAAAAGTTTTTCTCATGATTTCACATTGTATCTATTGCTGAGCTTATTTTTTGAGCACCAATAATGGGAACAATACTAAATCAAAAAGGAAAACTAGCTGGAGGACCTAACTACCAAGTTGGTCAGATTGAAACTGTTGGTTTCCCTAGCTCAAAGCTAACTAGATACACTGTGACTCTAACTGCAAACTGCCAAAGACAATGAAAGAACACTATGAAAAGAATTGAAAGATTATTGTAGAGCTGTCTATGAGCTTAACAATACAACAAAGACTATAAGTAGGTGCTTGCATGTTGACGAAGGCTTAGAATATAGAAAAAGGCCTATGTCTCTTGGCTTTTAAGGCAAAGTGTGGTGGGACAGTTTTCATGGACAAGAAGTTGCCATTAAAGTCTTCATCACCAATTCCAACTACATAAATGAGATAGCTACCCTTCAGTTACTATTGCCTTCTCATTTCTTTATACTTAGCTTGAAACTGGTTATTTTCTTTAGAGCTATTAGCAAGCATCCCAATGTTGTTCACTTTACTTCTGATGTCCTAGTCTTCAAGCTCTTAAAGTCTGTTCTAATGTCAGAGCCAAGGAAAGTCTTCTTATATGAAATGATGAAGGTAGCCTCCAAATTGTTATAGGCATCAAGGCATGCCATAACAATGTAATCCATATAACATCTTGACATGTCCTTCCATTTACTTTTTACATATTTCAAGCTCACTCACTGACTTCCACTTTAAATGTATATTTTTGTGTATCCAATTATAAGGGATTTAGACTCTAGTAAAGCTTTGTGATTTCAGTTTAGCAAAAGTTACTAAACAGCCTATGGTTCATAACCTTGATCCAAGAGGCACCTTAATTTACATGGCTTTGGAAATGTTGTTGGTGGATTGTCTGCCTTTTCACACCAAGGCTGTTGATGTTATCAGTTTTGGTATGATAGAAATTGAATTACCTTGTATAAAAATTTTATATTTTGCAAAGACACAAATACAATAAACCATATAGTTATTTATAATTCGGTTATTAAAACTAGGATAAAGAAAGCTAAAGAGAAAAACAAAGAAGATGAAGACAACAATAAAGAGATTGATAAATTTGAAAAAAAAAAAGAAAGATATAGGTAAGATGAAAAAAAAAGTAAATGAAAAGAAGATGGTAGATATGAAAGAAGAAAGAGTACTTGAAAAAGGTGCAGTTTACTTCCTCTTACTTTTTTTAAGTGAAAATGTCAGCAATAATATTTTTCATGTGCTGAGAGAGGACAGATTGAATGTTTTTGCTGATAAAAAAGTGTTTATGGTAATGTTTTTTAGATAATCTATGTGCACTAAGACCATAAAATAAGCACAAAGTTATGAAAAAGGAGAAGCAATACATTCATCTACACAATATACATTCTTGTTTTAGTTTCAAGTAAATAAGCATTTTTTAAAGTCATTCCTTTTTTCTTTTTTTATTTTTTTTATAACACCATGTTCAAAAAAAAGTGTCAGAGGCACATTTTACAAAAATTGAAAAAACATTGTATATGATTTTATATTAAGGAATTTTTCTCTGTTCATTTAAAAAAATAAAAAAGACAAGATCAATGCACATTGGTCCTTTGATATACAGTGAAAATTGGGAATTATCCAGGATTTTTAGAAATTTGATGGAAAATAGAAAGAAAATCAAATTATCCATCATTTTTTGCGGACCTATGTGCATTGGTGCTTATGTTTCTTTAGTGTAATGTACAAAATTTGAAGATTTTCAGTTTTTCTTTGTTGGATGTTATATTTTTATCATGATAGTTTCTTGTTTATTTTGTACAAAATCATTTTTCAAAAAGTGCCAGTGTCACTTTTTTTTGAAAATGGTGTTTTGTGTGACTCAATTATCTTCTTTCACTGCTATTGTTGTGCTGTAAATAATAAAATACAAAAGCATTATATCTTTAAGGGTGGTGATATAGCTTTTTAGCAAAGATTGTGAAAGCATTACAAATAATGCTTATCAGTGATATATGGCACACAGGCTTTGTGTAGCCTTCACATTTAGTGAAGATTTCTCTGTTCTCGAAAACCAGCATAACTGGACCCTTAAAGAACAATAAAACTTTCATGAAAGACAAAAACGGAGACAGCCTTTGAAAAGCCAACATCCGTTATTCCAGTGACAACCTCCTCAGGTGATATCCCGCTAACCAGTGTAATCAGGAAAGCCACCATAGACTGTGGTAATGTCAATGTCTCAAATACAAGAAATGGCGCAGCCAAAATGCTCCCTAGAGCTGATTGATGGCCAGAATAGCCTCTTCCAATTGGCGAATCTTGGCTTCCAACTCGCCGTAGAGCTTTTGCACTCCTTCTTCCAGGAATTTGCGTTGGTCATCCAGCTTCTTCTTTTCCGCCTGGATCGCTTCACGTTCCCTCTGGCTCAGCTCGGACAACTCCTTCCACTTGGCGTTCAAGTGTCCCTCTTGCTCTTTGAACTCCTGCGCCTTATTCTGGTGCTGCTCATCCCCTTGATTACCACCCTCAGCACGATCAGATGATCTAATGCCGGCGCGCAGATTCTCCAATTCAGCGCGCTCCTGATCGAGTTCGGCGCGCTCCTGTCGGAACTGCGCTGCGACCTTGTTCTTCTCTTCCCAAATACGCTTCTTCACGTCCTCCACTTTGGCCTTCTCTGCTTCCAAGGCGCGTCTCTCCTCCTCCACTTGCTTCCTCTCCGCTTCAGCCCTGCTCCGCTCCTCGGCGAGTCTCCGCTTCTCCTCTGCTACCGCTCGCTTCTCCTCTTCGAGCGCTCGTCGGGCTTCCGCTTCCCTAACGTTCGACTCGTTGGTTGCTGCCACCTTCTTCAGCACAGGAGGTGAATTTCGCTGTGATTCCTTGGTATTTTCTGTCTCCGCCTCCTTAAGGACTTCAGCTTGAGGCTTCTGAGGCGACGTAGGCGCCACCGACGCCTTCTTAAGAGCAGACGGCCGGGGGAAGACGCGTTCAGATGCGGATTCCTCGCCTGCTTGGGCTGCTTTGGCAGTGTCCACGTCGACAGGCTTCTGAGGGAGGTCGCGCCTGATGACGCGGAAGGACTTCGATCCTCCCTTGGGAAAAGCAGCTGCGGGCTCTGCGGAGGTCGTCTCGGAACCCCAGAGATGTTCTCCGGTAGGCTCGTCTGCAGCAGATGTTCCCTGTTTCGAGATATAAGAACATGATAGGGTTGCGTAGCAAAGGGTCTGATGAATGGAATGGGTCTGCTGCATTGCGACGCACTTGGTCGGAAGCGTTGGTTGAGTCTGACTCGTAAGGGGCTCCCTTGGCGTCCCACTTCATTTTGGCAGGCTCACGACCGAAACCGCTGTCGTAGTTGCCTTTGGAGGACATGTCAACTGTAGTGAATACGAAAAGTAGACTTAGGACGTACCCTTAAGCTTGAAGAGCTGCTTAAAGTGTGGCTTGCAGTAGTATTTCCCCTGAAGTGCGGCGTAGTTGCCCAGCTTGAGAGCGTTATTGCAGTGCGCACAGCGGAGGCAGCCCCTTCGTTTGAATGGAATTGAAAAAACGTCTCATAAAGTGATTAAACCGAAGGTAAACAAGTCAAGAAGAGGGTACTTGTGAAAAGTTTTGCCGTCCGCATCCATCCTCTCCATAGGATAGACGCTTTTGCCACATACGAAGCACTTGGGGGTCCCCACAAAGCTCATCTTAAGCGCTCTTCGGCCGACTTCGCAACTGCTTTTTCTCTTTTTGTAATGTTCGGGGTAATTAGAAAGGAAGGAAGGAAATCATTCGTAAATACAGGTGGTTTTATTGTCGTTCTGGGGAAGCAAATAGAGCAAAGAAACAACCACGAGGCTGTGCCCAGCCCTCGTATAAACTCAGCCGGCCTGGGGAGAAACTGCCTAAGTACGCTACCACGGCCGTTTTCACCCTCGACCCTCTTCTGACATCCCGTGGGTATGCGCTGTGCTCCAATCTTTGCGTACTCGTCGGGTCTTCCAAGTACCTTTCCTTAACCAAGAAACTTCCAGTTGGTCTTGCGACAGTGTATATGCCGATTGGACAGCCCCCCTTATGCCCGTTACACGGACGTTCTTGGCCTATCGGCCTCTTCATACTCTCCGAGAACCGCCGTTTTCCCTTTTATCTGCGTTGTTTCCGTCCGCCCAATGCTGCGCCCGCAGACAGCGTCATTGGGCCACCAACCTTCTTCAAGGGTGCCTACGTGGCTCTCCTGGTCTCATCGGTGTTTGGAGCGAGCCAACAACATTGGCGAGCGGAGATGAAAGGTCCGGGCTTCCGTGTGGGCGGGAATAGGTATAAAAGCCACCTGCTGCTCTCTCAGCTCTACCCTAAAACCACTCAATCACTCTCTGGTCACTCCCTCGTCGCGATCAGCAGTCAGGAAAGAGGCCTTTCAGGTGCGCAGCGCCAACACCACTCACTGCTCTGTGTAGTTGACCCCTCTGTTGTTCATTGTTCGTCAACCAGACTTGCGATAGCATACACCAGTGATAACTTTCACCCTCAAAAAAAACCCGAACAACTACAACATGTCGAACATTACCGTTCCCCATTTCGCTGACGTCACCACCGGAACTCTGGGTTTCCCTCGCATGGGCAAGGACCGTGAGCTTAAGAAGGCGCTTGAGTCCTACTGGGCTGGTAACATCGACCAGACTCAGCTGCTCGATGTTGCCGCTCAGGTGGAGAAGGCCAACCTGCTCGCTCAGGTTGAGGCAGGCATCCAGAGGATCGGCATCGGCAGCTTCAGCCTCTACGACCAGGTCCTCGACTGGGCCTTCCGCCTCGGCCTCGTCCCCTCCCGCTTCCACGACTCAGGCAAGGCACGTTGACTAACATCAACAACAACACACTTCTATCTTTGGCACTACGATTTGTTATGAAATTTCATAGAAAATTAATGGTGGTTGTTGTTGTTTTTTGTAGACCGGACTTGACCTCTACTTCGCGCTCGCCCGCGGCATTCCTGGCGCGAGAGCGCTGCACATGACCAAGTGGTTCGACACCAACTACCACTACCTCGTTCCCGAGATTGAGGAGCCCTTCCTCGCCGGCAAGTTCGCTTCGGCCCCGGACTTTTCCGACTACCTCCAGCAGGTCGCCAAGTCCCGCGAGATCGTCGCCTCCGCCGCCGCAGATAGGAAGAAGGTAGTTAACTACAACCGTATTGATTGTTTCCACACACACACACACACACACACACACATTCACCGAAACGACTCATGTCGACGAAACTGTGACTCTGTAAATAGATTCAGACTCTCCCCATCGTGCTGGGACCCGTGACGCTGGTCAAGCTGTGCCGCTACTACGTGGCCGCGGCCGATAAGCAGGCCGGCGAGGAGGCCAAGGCCAAGCTGGCCGCGGGCTTCCTGAAGGACCACGTCCTGCCCCACTACGTCGAGCTGTTCCGTCAGCTCAAGCAGGCCGGCGGCATCGACGAGGTGCTGCTCCAGGAGCCCATCCTGGTCGTGCGCCACGACGAGGAGACCCGCGCGCTGCTGGCTCACGTGCTCGAGACCCTCGCCGCTTCTGTCCCCGACGGGCCCAAGGTCCACCTGGTCACCTTCTTCGACGACCTGGGCGAGGCCGCCTACGAGTGGCTGGTGAAGCGGACCCCGGCCAACGTCGTGGGTCTCAGCCTGGACCTCACCCGCGGCGACAACCTCGCCCATCTCGCCCAGCACGGCTTCCCCGCGCACCTCACCCTGGGCGCCGGTGTGGTCGACGCCCGCAACGTGTGGAAGATCGACGTGGACGAGGTGGCACGCAAGCTGGCCGCCGTGCGCGCGTGCTTCGCGGGCAGGCTGGTGGTTCAGCCCTCGGCGTCGCTGCAGCACGTCCCGTACGACGCCGAGGCCGAGACCAAGCTGCCCGCGGCCCTGCGCCAGGTGCTGTCCTTCGCCTACCAGAAGCTGAAGGAGGTCGACTTCATAGCCCGCCTGGTGTCGTCCCAAGGTCCCAACACCATCATCATCATCATCATCATCAACAACAACAACAACAACAACAACACTACTTCCAACTGTTTCTCGTTGCGCGAATTCATCCATGGACGCGCAACAAGAACGTTGATTGGTTGTATATATATATATATATATATATATGACCAAGATAACCATCTGAACTATTTCGTATGATAATCATACTATATATAGACAACAAGACGAAAGTCGTGGAGGAGGAGAGGAAGGCCATCGAGTCGGCCTGGGCCGCCTTCCACTTGGCCAAGCCCTCGAGCGAGGCCATCAATGCCCGCATCGCCAACCTTAAGGAGGCGGACTTTAAGAGGGCGGAGCCCTTCGCCCAGCGCAAGCCGCAGCAGGTCCCGCTGCCCCTCTTCTACACCACCAGCATCGGCTCGCTCCCGCAGACCCCCGCCGTGCGCGGCCTCCGCGCGCGCTTGCAGCGCGGCCGCATCACCCCCGATGAGTACCGCGCGCAGATCGACCAGCACATCGCCCACTCCATCGGCCTGCAGGAGGGCCTCGGCATGGACATCCTCGTCCACGGCGAGTTCGAGCGCACTGACATGGTCGAGTACTTCGGCCAAAAGATCGACGGCTTCGCGTTCACCCTCAACGGGTCTCGATCCCATCCACGCCCCGTTCTTTTTTCTTTCCTGTTTCTTTTTTCTCTGTCTTTTCTT
>CDFF01070442.1:0-11773 GCA_000826265.1 Acanthamoeba culbertsoni
ATGGCGTACTGTGCGTCCGAATCTGCAAGCAGCTTGTCTCGTTGCTCGGCTTGGTGCTTACGACAAGAGGACGCCTCTTCAGCTGTTGGTCCCCACTTTGCATAGGTCAGGATAACCTGCGCTATCTCTGCCGGCAGAAGCATCCCAGCCTGCATGGCCGCGGCAGCCAACAGGATCGCGATCTTGCCCTTGTGCTCTTCCCAGAGATGCGGTCCTGGCACGTCAGCCGTGGACAGTAATCTGTCTCGCTTTCAGAATTGTCTCTGGCACTGCTGCCGCACGAATAGGAGCTAAGTTACCTCAGTCTGGGATCGACAAGTAGAAATGTTATGATGTGGCATGTTGCGGTTGATGCGGAGCGGTTGTGCATTAATTTCAGTCTGTAGTGCAGCGTTGTATTAGAGAAGGTTACGCATCTTCCCACTGGGAGATCAACCTGCGTAATCTCATCGTGTTAAATCTACACACGAGCACGAGCAGTCCAATCCACATCTTACCTTCCCCCTATTGTCGTAGACGGTTTGGGCGGGATCATATGAGCGAAAGGCGATGCAGGTCTTTGACAAGCTCTCCGAGATGGAGCATACACACATGCCAACCGCCACAATACGTTCGTTGGGCATTCCCTCAGTCAGCCATAGGTCGTCGTCATGTCCACTCTCTGGTGGGAGGACGAACTTGGTTGCCCGCACGATCACTTGCACCCTCCTCTTGCCCAACGGCAGCGATGGTACAATCTGCATTGGTCCGGAGGTTTTAGGTCGAAGTACCCGATTGGAGGATTGGCCCAATCGCACCTGCTGGAACAGAGGACAAAAGTAGCCAAACAAAGTTGCGATGTCTTGATACAGCGGGCCGCCAGGGCTGTGCAGCTTCTCAGGGAGACCGCTTATGGGCGACTCAACGCTTATCCCGCTCGATAGGTTGAATTCGGCGGGAAGCCATTGGAAGGCAGGTTCTCCACCTGTCGGCGAGTCTGGTTGGGGTTCATCGGGCGAAAGTGGGGTGGCTGGTTTGATATACGAAGTGCCGTGAACATAGGGATATAGCGAGGGGTCTATCACATGACGAACGTCCTAAGTTTCGGACGGTCGGTGAAGAGACAACTGCCATGTGTTGACTTCCATTCAACGTACCACCTCGCTGACGATGTCTTGGGGACATTGACCTAGTTCCATGAACGCACTGGAGAGACGGGCCAACAGGTGCTCTGGCACCACCCCCGCAGCATAGTAGCTCACTTCATGAGGCTCCCCCTCTCTCCAGCGCTTGCGCGTCCAGAAGTCAGGGTCGAAGGAATCCAACCCCGTGGGCAGGGAGAGCGTCGACGACATATGGCCGCGTTCCCTGAGCGCTTCGTGGAACAGCTCTCGCGTTGCCATACGGAGGTCCGGAGAGAGCAGAAGAGGGTGGCCGCTATTCAACGTCGCGGCCACCTGAGGATGAAGTGCCGACTCTGCAACGAAGCGAACGGCGTCGTCAAAGCTTACTGCAAGCAGCTTGCTGCGCCAGTACGGCGCTTCGCGCACTCGGCGTTTGGCATCTTGCAGGTCAGCCCTAGACCAACCCCCACCCAACTCATTTTGCTCTAATTCGTTGATATCTATATTTATGTCTATGCTGTCCAACAACCCATCAAGCTTGGACTTCTTTCTATGGGACGTGCTTCGCTCTAACGCTCTTTTCATGAGCTAACAATACATGAGCTGAGTAGACTTCAGGGAACAGCCTCAAGTTTCTTTTGTGTTTTCTATTTATTAATTAAGGGTCATGTGGACAAACCACGCAGCCAAGGGGACAGTGAGATTGTCCCAATCGTTTATGGGAAGGGATTCCACAAGCGTAGAAACCAATGTCACTACGCCGATGGTCGGCAGGTATCGAGCCAGGCTCACACCGAACCACCCTTGTGTGTAGAACAGATGGGTGTAGGCGGACTGAAAGGCAAACGAGGCTACCAGAAAGGCGCAGGAGCCCGCCCAGGACTTGGCCCGGTTATGCGGCAGCCGCGCGCGTCCATACTTTCGTCCCACCAAGTCAGCAAAGCCTGATGGATTTGAGAATGGTCAGTGACTCGTTTCAGGGGGGGGGGTAAGGACCAATATTACCATCTCCAGCGCACAGGATAAGAAGAATGGAGATGCCCACGGGGGAGTCGCCCCAATAAACGCATGTACATACCACAAAAATGATACCTTCGGATTCCGTGTAGAATGTTAACCTCTAAGATGCCTTTTATGAAGCAAGCGAAGCGCACCATATATTAAAGGCCCTTTCAGCAGTTCGGTACGATTTCCGGTTCGAGAGAGCGATCGGACAGTCTTCTCATCCTTGAGCACGCCCTTTGAATGAAGAGTTAGTGACTCTTAGCGACAAGAGAGTCAGAACCTACCAGCCCGAGCAGAGCAAAGCGTAGAGTAATCAGGCCAGGAACTATTGCCGCGTAGTAGCGCGCTTGTGGCACATGCGGAAACCACAGCCAGCACAGTATAAACCTGAGAGTGTCATTGAGTCCTCCCCACCGTGAAAAAACAATGCCAGTGAGGCTGCACTGAGAAAATACAGGGGGCCGGTTCCGACATGAATCCATTTTCTGCAGGCAACAGCAGAGAGAAGGCCCCAATCACGAAGAGTCTCCATTATCTTTAACCATGCTAGTGCCACCGCAGTGGTTCCCACAGTGCAAAGCACAAGCGGAAGGTCCATTTCAAACGGAGCCAAAAAGAAAAATGAGTGATTAAAAGGAAAAGTTCAGCGCGAGACTGTTTGTATGTCGAGGAGTTGTGCGATCACGTAATATCTATTGGAGAGGTGTCCCCACGCACTCCCTGCTTCGCTCGCGCGCTCTTCTTTTCCCAGCCCATCAATAGTTCTTTTCTCAAATCATGAGGCGACTATAAGTTCTGCGCAGATGGGCCAGGCTTGGCCGGGGCTTGCGTTGCGGCCTGCAGGTTGTCCTTCGCAAGTGCTATGACCCTGAAGAAGCTGTTTGAAGTGAAATGTAGAATGCCAGAAACAAGTCACTACGCACCCACGTCCAGTGATGACGTTCTCTCCCGGTTCCACCCCCTTGTTTTCTCTCCTCTTGTTCCGCCCCCAGCCAAAATCGCCAGTCAATACGGAGTGCGGTTGATACTTGCCATACCCGAGGTCGTCCTCCGTAGTGAAGAGGTGCGCACCGGGCTCTCCCTGAGTCTCAAGTCCAACTTTAAAAGTCTCTCCCTCCACGCCGCGACCGCCGGAGTCAGCGAAGAGAGAATGAGGCGCTGCTCCAGTAACATCGTCCACAGAATGCCTGCGTGCATGCGACATGGCGACTGAACAATTGTCCTATTCCTATTCTCACCATCGGGAGGCACTACACCTCTGGTTTTCAAGTTGGTCAGAATGCGCTGTAGAAGTTAGCAGTTGCCATCTGGAATTTGGAGGGATTCTGTGACACAAAAGCAAACTGTAACTGTCTGGTCGTTTCTGTCGAGAAATATGATTTCAAAGAGTTGGAAAGGCTTGAATTGCCCTTGGTGAATGCCAAGAAGGGTGGAATATATCCCAAGTCTGTTAGGTGTACTTAGGAGAAAGCTGCAGCATATCGGCAAAAACAACTTACCTTAATGACCTAGTAGGATGCTGATCCATGTTCTGTCTTGCCTTACCTCATGGCAGTTCCACTCTGAGTCAAGAGAGTTTTCAGAGTTATCTCCGACGGCGACCAGGCGATCGTTCACAAGCTGCACTGTAAGATGAGTGTTTGTTGCAGCAAAGAGGCACAGACACTAGCGTTGCAATAGGGAGTGTGATGGAGGCTCCATTTCTGTTAGTCAGTTACTTTATTTTCTGACTGCTGAATCCCATTGTTGTCTGCCAGTTTCCTGAAGAAAATACCACCAGATCCCTATTCTTCTATTTTCTCTGTCTTATCAATAACCTTATATTGTAAAATTAAACAAGATGTTGCCCAGAATATATTTGTTCCGATCTATTTTCTTATTGGTGTAACGAGTTGTCATCCAGTTTTCAGGGATTCCGCGAACAATCTGCGAAAAAGCAAGAAAAGCTGAAGAAAAGCATAATGAAAGCGTTTTTTAGCCCCTTACGCAAGGGGGGGGCCAAGCGAAACTCGACCCAGCCAGCTGACAGTTCTCTTCATGGCTCATTTTCGAGACAGGTTTTGGATTGCACTGCTCATAAAGGCTAATCACTTATACCAACATTTGAACTCCAGGAGGCGGTGGCGGTGGCCGAGCAAGTAGGTGAGTGTCGTAGGTTCATGGAGTACGCACGCTTGGAAGCTCTCAAAGAGAGGGTGATGAAGATGGACGCCTCAGTGCTGCCACGGCCCAATTTATCACTCTCGGCCATTACTTCGAGTTCCGAAGACGACACGTCCGAACGAACCGATGCCAGCAACGAACCAGCGAGCGCGACACAAAACAACAATAGGTACAGACATCTCGCAATGAAGCAGAAATATTGGTCTTATGTTTACTTCGCAGCAGGGACTGGACCTCGGCCTACGTTGGTGCGTCCTTCAAGAAAAAAAAAATACTACTTAATAAGCTGTGGTGAAGGTAACATGTTAACTAATAATGAATTCAAAATGAGTACAGAGACAAGCGAACTTTCATCGGCTTACGAAGAAGCCGAAGGCCTCATCCCCGAAAACAAGTACATTGGTGCGGATGTTACAACGGGCAAATCAGAGAATTCGACTGTTGTTGCTGACGGCGAATCGGAACACTACTTTATCATCTTGCCTACTACGACCAATCAGTGCGCTGAGAAGTGGGACTCGGCTTCACAAGACAACTATGTGTACCATGAGGAAGATAGCGATGATGGCAACGATGAAAGTGAGGAGGAAGATGATGATGATGATGATGAAGCTGAAGATGATAAAGATACTGTACGAGAAAAACAAAGGGAAAATTTCAAGGCACATGTCAAGCCACAACCGGCGAATGCAACTGCTGCCATGGAACGAAAGCCGGTTGCGGATGAAACGGAAGAAAGCGATGATGATGACGAATCTTCCGCCGGAAACAGCTTCGAGAGACTGGTGGGCTACAGCGCGGACGCCGCGCTCGGTTGGTCGGAACGCTTCCGAGAAGCCACGGAGACACTCCGCATGATGTCCTCCAATGCATCCTTTACTCGACGAGTCCACACCACCAATAAACTCATACAACTTTCCCGGTACGTTTATCCAATAAATAAATAAATAAATAAATAAATAAATAAATAAATAAATAAATAAATAAGAAGCAAAGCTTACAAGGATTGTTAAATGACATGTACAATGGTTAGGGATTTTCTGCTGTCTGCACGAACGTACGGAAAAATCATCATTTCGGAGGCATTTATGCCCAATCACCTGAAGACGATTCAGCCGGTCAATATCGGCGGATTTGCCGGAGGCACCAAATGTGCATTTCCTTCTCATTTTCACAACATTTTCTTTTTTCGACACGCTCACGCTTCCTTCCAAGACTTGGTTAGAGACATTCTATTCAAATTCAGCATGGATTACCTCGGCCTATTCCAGAGCGACGACGCCGCGGCCAAATTAGCCGGTACATATTGGTCGACAAAATGGGAGACTATTTTTGCATTAAATTCAATGAGTTTTCAGGTCATGAACTCAAAGGCGTCATGGCTTATTATAATTGCCACATTCCAAGCTTGCACACTCCGATGACAGCCATCATCGATTTTCGCGGTATTTATAACGAATTCACATTATGCTTTGAATACCTTTTCTTACCATGCTGCATGTCGGCAGGTTTTCGGCTATTGGCTATTTCCTTGCTACCGATCAGCGAAAGCACGCTCTGTTATGGATCGGCCAATGCAGGCCGAACTGTCGTCAATAATAATCCCACTTTTGACGCGAAAATGCGGTATTCTTATTTCCAAATATTTATTCCATTATTTATTTATATAGAAATATAAATTTTGCAGACTTGAATGAACTGTGACATTTTTAACCAAAAAGTGACACTGAATTAAATTTTCCCTGAATTAAAATTTAATTCAGGGAAGCTGCCCAGAAACTCAATCTGAAGGAGCATTTGGTGTACCCGCAGAGCGGCGCGCCACCAATACGATTGGCTACCGCTGCTGACGTGGAAGGCCATCACATTGTAACTATTCATTCCTTACATTACTTACGTTTCCCTGTTTCATCGTTTTTTTTTGGTAGAAAAATCACTTCTATCTTGTCGACCTTTCGCGAGTATTTCCGCCCGAAGCGCCCAACCGAGAGTAAATATTTTGCTCCCTTTTTTTTTTTTTTGGTAAACCAATATTGCATAAATGTAACCAATCGCGTGTCTCTTGAAAAGAATCCAAATGGGCCATTTGTATCGCCTTTTGCGACCGGGTATGTAAAAATTGGTTGAGTGATGAATTCCGAGGAAAAATCTCAAAATCTCTTTCTTCCGGTATTTCAGAACTCGTTAAGCGATATCCAACTCCACTTTGCAGTGATGCTTTCAGGTACATATTTTTTCTAATATGTTAATTTTTTGTTATAGACTGAATTATCTTTTTCTAAAATGTAGTGGGTTCATATCGAAATCTCGCAAGGATCTAGCCGAGCATAACCGGGAGGTAATTTATATCGGCTTTTTTTGTTGTGCACCCAAAGTTGGGACATCATGTAATCCCTTATTTCTTTATTTCTTTATTTCTTTATTTCTTTCTTCATTTACAGGCGAGAGAGGCGACGGAGTTTCTCTACCACTCAGTGATACCGAAATTCAGCCGTAAACTGATCGCTCGCGTTGCCTCCGAATGGACTGACTTTGCCTCGAGGCTGGCGTATTTTCCCTCTTGTTTCTTCCACGACATCATGAAATAGATAATCATTATATAGAAAAATATATTAAATTAATTAATTAATTAATTCATTCATTCATTAGAAAGGACGAAACAAACAAGCTTAAGGACACAGGATACGCCGACAAAACCCTCAAACATAGCATCTTTCTCGCGAAATTCCCTCTAAAACAACTTCTTCACACCAAGGTACATTTTTTTTCTTTCGTCTCATTCACTGTTAAATATATCTATATCTATATCTATATCTATAATACATGTGAACAGGGCATCAACTTGCGCCATTTGGGACGCGTGCGACATGCGATTGGCCAATCCGTGCCACCGAACACGCCGGGACGGTCGGACACTCGGACGCTTCTCTTCATCGAGATGTGCGCTCGCGCGTTACGGTGAGTTTCCCAATTTCCCGTTATTGGCGTAACAAACAATACTCTCAAAATAAGGGAAAAAACTGGAATCGTAACAATTGAAAAAAAAAACAAAAACAAAAACAAAAATAATTACAGAAAAATTGTATTTGCGCGCCTCAGGCAGCGAATGAGAGAGCTTCGCGTGCCGTTGGAGGAGCCGTATCGCGATGTCTACATTAATTACCTGAATAAGATGCTGGTTCCGATTGGTTCGCGGGAGCCGAGATTCATTAACCGGACGCTGAGGCGGGCGATCCTCAAGAAGTTCGGTCCGGAGGCACTCGATGAGGACGAACGGCGGGACGACTTCAATTTGCTGCCTCTACTCGTGCCGTGCACGGCAATGTCTGCGGAAAATTCAATGAACTCCGGCGGAGAACAGACTGATGACGAGGCCAAGGGAATTTCGCGGCGTAAAAAGCCCGCTGGCAACAAATCAAAGAATTTGAGTGGAGACGAGTGCCACGTTTCCGATGGCCGTGGCTTGTTACTCCTTCGTCTCTTATCTCTCCTTCAAGTGAAACTTGCCTCTGACGCCGTGGAAAGTACGTCAATATATGAAATAATACAATGAGAAAAAATAATAATAAATAGAACAATATATACTGAAATGAAAAAAAATATTCATGGGTAATGTCAATATCGTTACTCTCTGCAGATTATCTGCGGGAAATCAAGGAACGGCAACCCGTATTGACCCGATTCGACGGAATCGATCTCGTAGCTGTCAACGAACGTGCCAAACACTTGGGCATTATAGGACACTCCCTCGGCTACATCTATAAGGTTTCTTTCTCTTTTTGCCGTTTTTTTATTTTTTTATTTTTTTTTTGCTTGCCATTATGAAACATGATAATAAAGTATTGAAACAAAAAAAAACAGATGAAAGCCTTGCGTGGAAGAGACGATTCAAATTGCGTTCTATTATTGAAGAAAGCTCTGAAATGCTTCGAAGGTATTTCGAGCTAAATTATTTATTATTTTATTGTGTTTAATATGGGATTTAACGCTTCATTTTTCTTCGCATGCAGAGGTCCTGGAATCGAACCCGACCAATAAGATCACACTACGAAACGCAGGGCAGGTGTGCCTACAGCTGGAGCTGATGGAGCTACAAATGAGGTATACAAAAATTCATGATTTCACCATGTTGTATTTTTCGGTCATTCTAATATCTTTTTTTATATATATCCGCAAAATAAAATAAAATAAAATAAAATAAAATCGCCAGCCCACAATTGTGGGATAAAAGGGGAACCCAATTGGACGTGGCGCGTCCTTTGGTCCAACGCGCGCGCGAATACTTTGCGCGGTCGGTAAGGAGCGATCCGCAGGACACCTACAGCCTCTATCAGTACGCCATGTTCCTCGGCAAATGCGGCGAGTATACCAAAGAGGCCGAATACCTCCTGAGGGCCATCGAAGCCGGTAAGAAGAAGAAGAAGAAGAAGAAGAAGAAGAAGAAGAAGAAGAAGAAGAAGAAGAAGAAGAAGAAGAAGAAGAAGAAGAAGAAGAAAGGAATCTGACTTGAAGTTGCACATTTTCCTTGTTGCGTGCGAAATTCAGACCCAACGCACAACGCGGCGCTGAGCCAGTTCCACGCCTTGCTGAGGAAAAACAACTTCCACCGCGACGCAGAACTCTTGCAAGAAATAGCCAAGCTCGTTGCCCCACTCGTCAGCAAGAACTGAGGCAAAGAACTCCTCCTCCTCCTCCTCCTCCTCCTCCTCCTCCTCCTTTTGTACTATTTTCATTCTCGTGGATGACGAATCCTGCATGTATGTGAATTTACTGTTTATTTGTTGCTGACTAGTGTCACGTCACTCTAAAACGAATTTACAAACTACATCTTTGGGAGAGCCAAAATAAATAAAACGCAACACAATATAATGCTGCTCTCTGGCAATTTCTAGGGACTGCTTAGAAGATGAGGGTGGAGAGGAGAGAAGTCAGGGAAGACGCGCCGGAGCCGGACACCTCCTCGGCAGTGAAGAGGAAGGCGTAGGTGGTGGCCTGGGTGGCGTTGGTCCTCAGGCTGAAGGCCACCTCGTCATCGGCGATGCTGGCGGAGATGGCCAGCGGGCCGTTGGCGATGGTCTTGGGGAAGCTGAGGGTGGCACCATCGTAGAGGCTGAGCTCGTGGCTCGCGAACTTGCCGCCGTCTTCGGGGGTGTCGAGGGCCATGGTGATCCTCAGCTTGTTGTTGTCATCCTCAGAGGGCCAGTTGGACAGCTGCAGCTCAACAACGGCAGCTCCCGAAGCCACGTTGAAGGTCTTGTGAAAGGGAATATAAGTAAGGGTCAGCACGTAAGATAAGAAGGAACCCTTGGGAAGGAAGAAAGCCACCTCGCCCTGGATGGTAACGGTTCCGTTGGTCTGCATCACGTGGATCTGCATGTTGAGGTTGGCCGTGGCGGTGACCTCGCCCGAGGAGCCCACAACCTGGAGCGAGTTGGAGGAGAGCGAGAGGCGAGACGAGCTGAGAGACTGGAAGTTGGTGGAGTTCTCGCCGCTGACTTGGAAGTTGGACTGGCCGTTGAAAGCGTTGATGGCGTTGACGACTCCGTTGTTGGAGTCGATTTCCTGAATCTGAGAGAAGACGAAGTCGAAGCTGTTGTCCTTGTCGAGGTTCCTGAACACAACCTTGCCGGTCCCGGAGTAGGCCGTGACGCGAAGCTTGGAGCTCGACACGAAGTTCTGGGCCACAGCGACGGTGGCGAGAGCGAGGACTGCTACGAGAAGTGCGAAGTACTTCATCTGGAGGTTGGTTGGTTGTTGTGTTTCTGGTGCTGTTAAGACGATGTTGATGTGCCGACTTGGTGTTGAGAAATCGGATTTATAGAGGGAGGTCTACGCAGGGATTGGTTTGGCATCCTGGTACAGGATTGGTTGACGGTTTAGCGCTACTCCCAGACCGTGCTGTTCCCGTGAATTTTCAGCAATCCCGGTGGAGCAAAACTAATGGTGCTGAACTCCAAGAGGGGGACAATGTTAAATTTAGATGGAATCTCCCCATGTACGTAAGCTGACTGATGGCCTTTACGGTGTCCAACAGAATTAAGGAACTGTGTGGTGTAGGTAGAAAGAAAGCACAGTGACAACTATGGCAGATTCTGCTCGCGTCTATCATTGAAGGTAGCAGAAGAGGTACAAAATACTAAGTGGAAATAAATGTTTTGTTTGGAATAAGAGATTGAAACACAAAATATAGAGTTTTTCAAGAAAAAGGGGGGTCGGTGAGATACTATGAAAAAGACTCCCCTATTTTTACGAACAAATCAAATACAAAAAGAAGTGGTTTTCTGCAAAAGTCTAAAGCAAAGATATTCAGGAATAAAAAAAAGCAGTCATGCACCATTGGTCAATCAGATGCCCTTTAAAAAAAGGGTTTAGGCAGAACCATCATTTGTTCTTTTACTTTTGTGAGGGAAAAAGCAATTGTTCCAACTTTGCCATAACCTGGGCAGCACAAAGATCAAATTGGTAGGCTTGTAGGTGGTTGAAGTCCCATTTTGACAAGCTTGAGTCACAGGAAGCTTGGGCATCAGCCTAGGTGAAGCTCTTGACTGAACAGCCCAAGCACTTGTCAGAAAGGACTTTAAGGTCTCTAGCTTTTGTTTTTCAGTTATATGATGGTTGTCATCAGAAATGCTTGAACTTATTGCAGCTCTTTGGTAAAAGTACTAGTTGATGTGTGTTGTTGATGAGTCTGGCTTGGTAGTGACAACCACTCTTGAGTGAATGCAGCTGTTGCTTGAACAAATGGTTGTGCTTCAAAAGCAAACTCCATCTTCTTATGCAAACTCTGATCTGTGTCAGTCAAAACTGTGCAAGCAAGCACTGCAAAGCAACCATAGGTTGCCTATTTTCTTGTTAAAAGAAAAGATTGATGCTTTCAGTAAGTGGTAGATTGGTAAGTTTGGTGCCGTCCAGTGGTTTAACAAGAGCAAGTATAGCAGCACACTTTTTGTGTAAGGACCAGTGGCACAAATCTGTTGTTGCGCTTTGCGATTTCCGATGTCTCGTACGACTTCTGCTGGTCGGGGATCGGTGCATGTTCGAACTCACAGAAAGACGATTGGAGGTGTTGCGTCCATACGCACGGCACCACATGTTTCGCAAGATCGTTTCGTTCTTTGATCGCCATCCCGATGCCAAGATCCCGTCCTTTCACGATACCATCATTAGACAGCCACCACGATCGTGGTCAGCACACCCATTATTTGTGTGAGAATCCCTACTACGCGCTGCATAATTGTATTTACTCTGCAAAGTAATGCGCAACTGCCGTGGTTACTGGTCCTTTCGATGTTCTAATAGTCTTTGGATCATCTTTGTGAGTTCTTCTTGTGCCTTCCTTTGCTCCTCTTGTGCCTTCCTTTGCTCCTCTCGTAGGCACCTTAGCTCCTCTTGTGCCTTCCTTTGCTCCTCTTGTGCCTTCCTTTGCTCCTCTCGTAGTGCCTCTTGTGCCTTCCTTTGCTCCTCTCGTAGTGCCTCTTGTGCCTTCCTTTGCTCCTCTTGTG
>CDFF01070450.1:0-10898 GCA_000826265.1 Acanthamoeba culbertsoni
ATAATCAGCATCCAAGGGAAAGAGTTTACCACCAAACTCCACCAAGAATTATCAAAACAAACCAGGATCAAGCATATAATTTTTTGTTATTGGAAGATTTTGGAGTATGTTACTTTGAAATAAGCTAATAGCTAGTGATAACAGTCCCTTAGCAAGTTTGCTTTAAATAAAGGACTTTTTTCACTGAGACCTCAGGCCTATAGGCTTACTTCTTACTTAGCTTTCTAACACTTTTATAAGAGAAGCACCTACCTTAGTGTTGATCTTGGCTTTTTAACATTGCACATTCATTCACACATGTAAAGGCAATTTTTCCTTGTCTTCCAAGTATTTATCCCTTAGATTGTTGATCAAAAATGCCTTTTTGCCTAGATCCTTACTCTTAAATTTTGCTCACTCAGGTTTATTGTGAAAGGTCTCATTGGCTATGTTTCCTCCATTTCAGATCTTTCCTTGTTGAGTCATTTTTGTTAAGGTTCCATCATAGAGTCTACCTGGGCTGGTATCATACTCCTACACCCACCCCAGAGGAAGGTGAACATCTCCTGAGCGATTGTTACTCAAGCAAACCCGCCTGTAAAGAAACGCTCAAACAGCTCCCTTTCTGCTGTGGCCTCTCGTGGGTTGTGCTGTAGAGCCTGCAGTTCGTATTATATTGGTTAGAAGGGTTGCTGGCATTGCATGGGACAGCAAGCAACGGCGCCATACTGTCTGCTTCATTTCGAAGTCCCCTGCCAAGCTATCCACGGCGATCTGTAGATCATGGAGAGCTGACTCGACCTGGGCCAGGTTTCCCTGTATCTCCTGCAGAAATGGTTAGCGGAGACAACACGAACACGCAAAAAAAAAATACAAAGCCAAGGGGAATGCCTACTGGCGAGCTGAGTTCTGGCTTGCCGGAGGGGCAGGCCAGCTTGTAGACGTGATCCGCCTGTCGTTCACTGTAGACCCAGAAGCGTAAAGTAGCTCATAATTGGACAATAGGTATGATAGGAGCGCTTGTACATTTCATCAAGATTGCTCTGCTGCGCGTCATGCAGTTCCTTCAACATGTCTTGTGCAGTCGAGAGCCGCGCGGCTAATGCTTCTGCCGAGTTGACAAGCAGTGACCATGCGTATGAATTGAGGCGCTCTATATGTTGCGACGTGTTAAAGGCCGATCACTGAAGGATACGCACAGAGGTACCTGTTTCAGGCACGGCAGCGTTGCCCACTAGCACCTGACTCGCTCGCTGGATGGTGTCTGCGTAAGCGCTACTGGTAATAACAGCATCGGCGTTGATGGTAGAGAGATAGGCCTTAGGCAGTTCACCACAAAGAAGGAGCGATAGTCAGCTCAAAGCCCAAACAACTAGATACTCTCACGAAAGGCTCGTGTGCACGCCATACAAGAGTGCTCTTCAGGTCTGACGCATGCTCGCTAAGTTCGCCCTGGAGAGAGGACATAAGCCCGTACAAATGGCGCTGTCGCTCTCGCTCCTGCTGAAGGAGAGCGACTAACAACCTGCATCGAGCTTCCTGACCTACGAGGGCAGCAGCTGCCTGGAGCAACAAGAGAAGTCACTGAAGGAAGTAGCGGAAGCGAGCGGCGGACCGCAGCAGAACGCTACCTGATCCAGAGTATGGCCACGGATTTCCTGGCGATTGACCTTGGCGTCGTAGTCAGCATGCAAGACGGGCAGCACGCGTAGGGCTGCTAGTGATCCCCATAATAGAGGCAACGTGGCTGATTGGTGTCGAGTGATGACGGCATTTAGTTTGGCTGTTGCTGTCTCGAGTTCACTGAGCCTCTGCCTGTCGAAGAGAGGGATTGCAGTGAACTTTACGGCATAAGACAGCGTCATAGAAGGAAGGTACAACACACTTGATTGTGAGTTCCGTCGAATTGGCGTAGCGGGATGTGTGCAATGACTGGTGAAGGGCCGACAAGGAACCACGAGCCCGACTCAGCTCGAGGAGCGCCTCCATATATTTACTCTCGCCCAGTGGGAACCTAGATTATAGTTAATGTGTGTGTGAGAGAGCAGAGAGCAGAGAGCAGTGAACGAGTATCGGCCACAAGTCGTTGGAAATGATAACAAAATAAATAAATAATAAATGAATAAATACTTACACTTGCTTCAAGCGCTTGACTTCTGCGTTGAGCTCGTCGTGTGGAGAAGAAATGCTGCGGTGCTCAATCTTTGTTGCCGTATTGGTCTTCTTGGAGCTGGAAAGATTTCGCATACGATCGCGGATCTATATGGCGTGATACATCCAAAAATCAAATACATCCAACGGTGTGACAGACAAATCCAGGACAGGCAGCGGGCACACCTTTTCAGAGAGGTTCCGTTCACAATCGGTGTAGTCATCCAGCGCGACTTGGTGCCAAGGGCAGGGAATATCTGCTTGTGAGGATTCACACGAAGCTGGCTGAACGTTTTCTTTCGCTAATGACAGTTGCCCCTCAATATTAGAAAAAACAGGCTCTACCGCATCTGTCAATGCTGTCAACACCTCCCCCATCTGATCCCGGAAGTATTGGTTAGAAAATTGAGGCAGTCTCATTAAAGTACTGTATCTACCTCCGCATATTCGTGAGCCAACTGCTTCTCCACCTTACTTAGAAACGCCTTTTGCTCCTCTTCTTCTATCGCCTGGGTCGCTCTCTGAGACTGATAGCTCACTTTCAAAACCTGTAGTTTATCTCGCTTCCGTTCGAGGAGGTTGAGTTGGTGTTGTGTATCCTGTAGCTCAACCTCTAGTTGGTCAACCTCTGACCTGCTGCTGGGTGAGCCCTCGCAGATAGAAAGTTTGCCAGACGGGTACCTCAGCTGTGCCATTGCTTTCTCTTGCTCTGCGTCCTCATCGGCGAGGCACTCGAGTTGAAGTAGTGTCTGCCGTAACTCTTGTTCCTAGTACCACTGCACATGAGAAAAAAAAAAGACACAACACATTTTTGAGTGGCCTACATACAGTTTTAAACTCCTTCGGCGTGATGCTCCGCAATCTGACATACACGATTAGTTTGGTGAGTACATGAAGAGCCCACCTGATCTCTGTTGGGAGTGAGTAGAAGGGGCGCACTTAGAGACTTCATTGCTTGATAAAATGTTCACATCTCGCTTTATGAGGAGTGGTAGCGTCTTCAAAAACGGGCGAGTGGAGGGGTAATCAAAGAGCCACTCGAAATCTTGCGCCTTGGCTGTCGAGCTGTAGCCTATTTCTCGAAGGAACAAAGCAAAATCTTGCGCATTGCGCTTTCTGTTGAGACTTTCCATGACGAAGCTTTGTGGTTGGGATGTGGAGGTGGAATGTTGCAATTTATTTTGGCGGGAACACAAGTCGACATAAATGCCTCGCCACCAGTGCAAAAATTCGAAACTGTGCAGAAACTGTGCTGGTCCACAGCCTGCAGCAACAAATTTCGTGGGGCAGTGTCGTGACAGGGCTGCCGATGTACACAAGTACATCAATCTAGTCGAAATCTTATGGAACTTTGTATAAAATCTTCAACGATTTATAAAAAGCTGGTAGTTGTGCAAATACTCAGTTAATTCACAATTACTCTCCAATGAGTGATAAAAGTAATCCTTTATTACAATTAGCAGCGATTGTAGCGGAAGAGAGGTGGAAGAAGATGAAAGTCTAAGGTGTGGGGAGATGATGGAAGAAATTGAATCAGATGAGGAAGAAGAAGAGCAAGATCTTGGAGTGTGGGGGTTTTTATTTACACTTTCGCGCCAAATTTGTCGCGCCAAAACTCTGTTTCTCCCGTCACGTGACGACCAGCATCAGTAAACGTTGGCTATAACAGAACTTAGGTTATTGTGGCGGAAATCGTGCAATAAATAATCTTCCTCTGTGATGTCTACGGTGTGTTTCCTCAGGTAGTACACCTGAAGAGTTAGGAAAGAAAAATGTTTGTTTTGGATACATGACACTAATGTACGTGTACCTCCAGTGTGCGGTAAGCAGGCAGGGCAAGTGCAATCAAGATAAGACCCAGGTACATAACTACACCGGTAATCAGATACCATTCTGTCTTCAGCATATACTACTTACGGTTTTAACTGGTATCAGTTATGAAATCTCTCCAAAACCACTAAGCAGTGTACCATTAGCTCATCTTCCACTTCAGTCCAGTTAAGTACCGTTATTTTTGATCCTAATGTAATATTCTGCATTGCGGAGGCAGTGGTGATAGCATCTTCGAGAAAAAAGGATTCCTGAGCAATTCGGAATGCAAGGCAGGGTTGACCGTCGGGTTACCTAAGGCAAAAGGAACTACCGGTGCGGGAGCGCGCGAACCCTGGTGTAGATAAGGGTTAAACCATTCAGTGGGATTCTGCTCGAAAGAATAGGCCCAGACTTCGATCGGCTCTGACCAAGAGTAAGCGAAAAAGAAAAAATAAAATAAAATAAAATAAAAACCATTCAGCTAGCACAAGGTCAAATGGCTCACCCGGGTGCTTTTCCCATTCCCGCAGGATAGGAACTACAGGCACCACGAGCAGGTGAAAATATTCTGCACAAATTACGGCCGGTTCACTTAGAGCTGTAAAATGAACACTATGAGACAGCAGGAAAGAGTGAGTGTACCTCCCATGGCTAATTCTGATGGTAGGTAAGGCAATAGAACTACGGTTGTATTATCCATTGTCAGTTTCTGTCGATAAACGAGCCTAGGTTTGTGTATCGTGAGCATGTGAATGATGAGAATAGGGATTCATGGATACCCTGCGTGAATCTGACCATCAATGAACTCGAAATGCTGATCGTGTGGGTAGTGCGAGGCTTCTCGAACAGACACATGCGCCACCACGTTGGATTCCGCTTCACAAAACTGTTGGGAATTGTTGTGAAATACTTGGCGGTTCGGTGCGTGGGTGTGTGCGGGTACATACCATCTCAGCCGTCAGAAATAAAAGCACAAGGCCAACGATCGTTAAAGCGTAGAACAAAACGTTGAGGCCCACCTTCATCCTCTGGCGAGTGATTAGGCGCAGTAGCCAAGGAACGTGCTGCCGACTCGAAACGGGACTGGTTCGACAGGATGACGAACCCGGTGAGAGACCGCCACTGGAGTGGACGCCATACCCGCCCCGCCAGCTGTCGGAGAAAGACGTGGGCGACGCGTTGGCTTGCGAGTTGCGAAAGATGAAAAAATGAAGCAGGAGATCAAGCAAGAGGAACGCAAGGACAAGGGCGCTTGGGATGAAAAAATATTTCCACGTGAGGGTGTAGGAGCAACCAAGTTCAGACGACAGAACCAGCAATACAAAGGCAAATAGGCAGCGCACCACCTGCACAAGCATGTCACGCCTGTACGACAAACCGCCTAGGCACAACCTCATCTTGTTTTGTTGGTTCCCTCGATTTTTTTTTCCTTGTATTTTCTTACTCACCAAACCTTGCAACCCTATGGAAGCCAAGGTGTCTACTTTTGTGGACGGTTTCCACGACCCCAGTGCATTTCTTCCTGTGGAGTACTTTCGCAAGCTTGGCAATACAGGCTTACAAGTTTCACGCATCTCTATTGGAGGCACCAGTTTTGGGAGCCTGTATGGGAATGTAGACGAAGAAGAAGCCGCGAAGGTATTGCACACACTCCTCCGACGAGGCATTAATTTAATAGACACTGCGCCCTGGTACGGACAGGGCAAGTCCGAAGCGTGCGAGCTCCTCCCCCCCCCCATCCAACACTGTATATTTATTAAAGTTGAGGATTCAGGCTACTGGGCAAGCTGTTGCAGGGTATACCGCGGCAGGCCTACTACCTAACTACCAAGGTTCAGTGTCCATTCGTATTTGAGCTCGTGGTGTACCCCGCTTTAACTCTCTCTGCTTACCAGGTTGGCCGTTATGAGCTCGAGGTAGGGTGGTTGCGACAAGGTCAGTAGAACTGTTATAAAAAGCACTCATCCACACTTGCCCAAAGCCCGCAAAGATGTTCGACTTTTCGCGTGCAAAGACACTCAGCTCCATAGATGAAAGCTTGCGCCTGCTCGGGGTGGACTATGTTGACGTCATTCAAGGTAACCATAATAACATTGGTGCACATGATCCTCACTTTGGGAGAATGTGATTTAGTGCATGACCTCGAGTTTGCTCCCTCACTGGATGTGATCATTCACGAAACCCTGCCGGCCTTGCAACAAGTAAAGGAATCCGGAAAGGCACGGTTTATTGGAATCACCGGCTATCCTCTGGCCGTGCTCAAGTTACATCCTCTCTCAGCCTCGTCCTTTCGTCTTACGCAGATCACAGACTTACTATGTTCCGCAGAGAGCTTGTTGAAAGAAACGCTGTAGCCAATCCCCATATAAATATCGATACGGTCTTATCCTATTGCCGTTGCACCCTACATGACACAACGCTGCTTGAATATCTTCCATTTTTCCACGAGCGTGGAATCGGTAGGATATATCCATCCCATCCCAGCCAAAAGTTCAACCCTTTCTCTGACAGTCGATAATCTCATCTTATAAGGGGTTATTAATGCTGCCCCGGTGTCGATGGGGTTGCTGAGTCATTCAGGTCCGCCTGCATGGCATCCGGCTCCGCAATCTCTCGTAAGTACCTGCAAGGAGGCTGCCGAGTACTGCGAGGCCAAAGGTGTAAGCATCAGCAAACTGGCTCTGCAGTTCTCACTCGCTCAAGCAGAGGTGCTGCTCAAGATTTAGGATTGCAGTCTTGTACCCCTAACCCTAATGGATGCATAGATCACCAGCACGCTCGTAGGAACCGTGCGTGCAGCGGAAATGCGGCAAAATCTCGATGTTATGCTCCATGGGCTCACCTCGGTATTTTTTCCGCTTCTTTCCACCCTCACAACCCACGCTCTTTGCTGCAGTCTGTGCCAGGACAGGTACAGCAACGTTGTGCTTATGCCCCTTTAGTTGGAACTGCAGTGCCTCGCTGAAATCCGTGCTCGTTTCTTCCTTCGTCTGGGCAACGCACACTGGGAAGGCACAGAAGTCGCCAAGTATCGTACAAAATTAGCAGGCATGCGAAACTAGCTGTCAAAACAATGGGCTAATTGGTTTACGCAAAGAGAGGCCAATAGTTATCAAGTTTGATTAACGTGGTCTCTGCCTCTCACGGTGCGGCACTTTCCAAAAATGATTATTTTTACAGATCAAACGCACACGAGTAACTAGGTTCAGCTAAGACAGCCCTTGTGGGAGCGCTATGGTACGGTTGAGGCATGCCGTAGTAAAGAGTACTGTCGTGGCTCAGAGGGACGATAGAAGCAGCAGAAGCAAGGTAGGCTGATCGTGACGGAGAGAAGCTATAGTTGCCGGCAGCAAGGGTATGTTGCTGGTGAGGTTGTTGACAGCAGTTGTGGATTGGCAACGAGTTACAGTCCCTTCTGGAGATTTCGAAATTGTGCGCGTTGTGTGGGAGTGATTGGGGTAACCTCCCAGCTGGTTCTGAGCTGGGTGAACAAGGATGAGAGGAGGAAGAGGAGGAAGGATCTACGAGTAGAAGGGGTCCAGTGTCGCGGGCTTCCTTATCGAGATAGGATGTAACCGGATGTTCTGCGATTGCATCCTGCGAATAGGCAGAGATGGTACAAAGCGATCGAATGCCTAGAGTAGAAGCATAGTGATTGATACGTTCTAACCAACGCGCGCGGGCTGCTTTGGCGGGATCGATGCGTTTGAGACGATCGTAGCACTGCTCAACCTGTAGTATATAACCTAAGAACTGGGGGACTTGGTGTGCTGGGCAACAAAATTCTGGATGGGGAAAAAACCTTTCCTCGTGGCCCTTTACGAATGGTTTTTATGTTAGGAAAAGCTCGTTTGACAAGTTTACCTGCACACCCGCGTAGGCAAAAAAAACAAGCTGAGCTGAGGATGTTGCTGGTCAAAACTCCGTGGTTCACTTGTACCGAAATATGTGGCGGAGATGGATGCTTCTGCTCCTTTCTCAGCGCAAATGGCCTGATAATGCGCAAACACCGTGGCCTTCTTGCTGTAGCCATGCTTGCCCATTTTGTAGTTTTCATGGAGCCTGTTAAGGGGGTATTAGTTGAGAGATGGTTGTGTGTGCTTTGAACAGCCCCTTACCAAGCAATAACATGTGCTGGAGAAACAACGGTGATAGTACTTGCCATCTTGGTGTGTCCTTGGGCTAAAAATAAAATTGCGTTGCCTGTGCCTTAGTTCACTTACAAGAGATGTTCCTATTGGTGCATGGTTGACAAATGAACTGAGTCTTTAGCGATCTGAGATTCAGCCAAGTTACGGTTGTTGCCATAGCAGCATCCTATTTCCTTCGAATTTCTTTAAGACGGGAGTTTCAAAGGAACGTAGGAGTTTGTTGGTCTGCACAGCCCTCTTCTATCAAGCAGGACAAGCCAACCCCCGTATGGCTCCGGGAGGCCCTATTTGTAAGCTGGGTTCGGCAGCGTGGTCTTCTCACCTACCCCACTTCACTACTCCAAGCGAAAACCTGTTTTCGCTTACCCTTGCTCAGGCTTCGTTTCGTTCCCTACTCACTGTGACTGAACGACAATGAACAGCAAGTGGAATTTACTGTCCATCCTCCTTGTGGCAAGTTGCCTTGTGCTTGCGCTGCTGGTTGACCACACGCAGGCGACCTTATCGGAGCGTGAGCTACAAGCGCACTTCAACTCGTGGATGCGGCGTCATTCGCGCTCCTATGACGCAGAAGAATTTCTTCCCCGCTACAACATATGGAGGTACGTCGATATAACACTCATTCTATAATCATGAAGAGCATCACTCAACTCGGGTGTGCAGGGAAAACATGGCCTTTGTTGAGTCCTTCAATCAGGAAGAAAGATCATTTACAGTTGCCATGAACGAGTTTGGTGATCTTACTCCTGAAGAGTTCGCGCTCCTGAAGGCGGGCAATCTCATCGGCTCCGATGCCCAGAGAGAGCTAGAAGAGCGTCTTTCTACCGAAGCATCCCAGCCTGACCACCATGAAGTGACCCGCGATTCGCTCCCTTCAGCCTGGGACTGGCGCTCCAAAGGCGCCGTGACACACGTAAAGAACCAGGGATCGTGCGCTGCATGCTGGGCGTTTGCCGCTACGGGAGCCATAGAAGGCGCGAGAAAAATTGCTGGCGGTTCTCTTGTTTCCCTCTCCGACCAAATGCTGCGTACGCCTAACCGTCCTCCATTCATTCCTCCATTGTTTTACATTACATTTGGAAGAAGAAAATTGGCATGCCAATGGGAACTGATGACCAACTACATAAAAATTAGTCGACTGCGCTGTGGGCACTGGTAATCTGGGTTGCAGTGGAGGCAATGTAGAGGTCACCTACCGGTGGATGCTTTCCCGCAACGCTCTTCTAATGCCCGAGAGCGCGTATCCGTACACCGCCCGTCAATCAACATGCCGCTATTCGGCTGCTAGCGGAGTGCAGGGTATCGGCAATTTGGTGAACGTGCGCGCCGGGAGTGAAAGCGATCTTCTGGCTAAGGCGGCCATCGGACCTGTCACGGTGGCAATTGACGCCTCGAAAAGGTCATTCATGTTCTACTCCGGCGGATACTACTACGACTCTTCTTGCTCTCCTTCGGCTCTCAACCATGCCGTTGTCGTCGTCGGCTGGGGTACCGATGCTACTCATGGGGACTATTGGATAATCAAGAACGAGTGGGGCACCAGCTGGGGCACAGAGGGCTATGCCTACATGAGCCGTAACCGAGGAAACAACTGCGGTATCGCCTCGCTCGCTGTTCTGCCTTGTTTGGGAGCCACTTGCCCTGCATCGCCGAACGCCGTTGACAACGGTGACGGAAGCACTATCCCCGCGTCACCACTTCCTGCAGCTCCCTCCATCACTCCTGCTGCACCCAACTCGTCTCCATCTTCTAATTTGCCCGTGGCTCCTTCTCCTCCGGCCGCCAACCTGCCGGTATCTTGAGGCCAAGGTTGGGAATTTTGTACCGAGGAAAAAAGCGCATAACAAAAGAAAATAAAGGAAAAAATATAGAAATACCCCCGCTCTTCGTGTGTGCCGGAGAAGATGCTCGGGCGCACACAACCACTTTACTTACGAACCTCAATACATTCCGAACCTTTACTTCGTTCGACCGGGACGAATTTGGGAACTATTTTCAGACCTCCATATCAGCGTTGGATTATTCGTGGCTGTTCTCCTCACCGTTCAGCAGCTGCTTGTTTTTCTTTCTACACTTCACGAGTTGATGCTGTTACGAGACAGAGCCTTCGGTGGCGATGGGTGCTGGCTGGCTACGTAGGAATCTCTCTGGGCAGTGCTGTTTTGTTGTCTGAGCGGTTTTCCGACCGTATGCCGCTGTCTCTTGACCGTGCCATCCGTTTCAGTCGGTCTGCTACGGCGGTAAGACTCTTTTGCTTGGGTTTCTTGCTTGCTTGGCGCCCGGTATCAACTTCCCCCCTTTTGGCAGGCAATGCTGATTGCAATGGACTACAAATGGAGCTTGTGGGGTCTAGAAGGAGAGGAAAGAGGGTGCCAGATGCATTTAGTACATGAGCGGTACGCCCCCTATAGGCTGTTGGTGAACATGAGTTTGGTCGCGATTCATGGTCGCCATTATTGCACCTTCGCTTAGGTCCGCCCAGCGGCTTCTCCGACTGTTTCAGAAGAACAAGGGAATTTATGTGAAAGCCGGACAGCACATCTCATCTCTCGATTACCTGCTCCCCTACGAATACGTATTGGCCATGGCTCCACTTCATGACAAGGTACTGTTGCTCCTCCCTCTTTCCTTTTTCAATGCACCATTGTACGCCTAGCTGATGGGCAGTCATATCTTGTGCATACCTCTCTCCTGCTCCTCCCTCATGACTGGCAACGACAGGCGCCCACCTGCCCGTGGAAAGATACTGAGCGCGTGTTTCGTGAGGAATTCAATTCCCTCCCGGACCAGTTGTATGTCCAATTT
>CDFF01070453.1:0-15813 GCA_000826265.1 Acanthamoeba culbertsoni
GACGTTCTTCGTGTTATTGTTGGGATCTTCGGCTTCCCACTCCTCCAGTTCGGTGCGATCCACATTCATAAAGGGCCAGCTCCAGCGCGCCTGCTGCCTCTTCATCTCTTGCTCGCGCCATCGCTGTAATCGCTGAATCTCCATTTGCCGCCGCACCTCGAGTTTGTGTATTAATGTGTTTCGTATTCAATCCACGTGACTGCGGTGATCGCCACAAAAGAAGAGGAGAAAGAAAGAACACACCTGCGAGCATAAACCTGGAGCCTTGTTGAGAAGGGAAGCTGCCTGTGGATTAAGGGAGGGCTCCAGGGAGGCCTTCATGGTGTAGGCCACACCAAGCCCTATGGTCACCTCTCCAAACACCTCCATGCTCTTCTCAGCACTTCCCATGATGCTCGACTCACACTTCAGCATAACCATCGCCTTGAACGTACGTAAGCCTTCAGGGTCTCTCATAAAAATATAACATATTTATGACACTCAAAAACATGCTTGCGGAGTGCGTTGTTGACGTTACTGGCCACTATCTCTTTGTTACCCAGTTCTATCTCAACCAGCACATTCTCATAACATGGAGCACCCACATATACTGTCGTCTTCCTCACTCACCTCCAACGCCTCTCTGCGCGTTTCACGACCACCAACCAACACGGATAAGTCGTGTGACGTCAGACCTATCCATGCCCCGTATGTCTCCCTTCTGACGTACCGCAGGTCTTATCGTAGGAGGGCTTGAAGAGCCAGGTCAGGTTAGGCACTTGAGCCGGTGTGAGAGCTGCTGCGCCGCAGCTGGATGAGCTTGCGGGCCTTTATAACGGCCAACGTCTTGAGCGCGATGGCCCAGTTGTTGAGAGCTGCGACGTCATTGGTCATCTATTCCAGCGTTTCGTCTCGCACACGCTCGTCCCACCGCGCGGAGTAAAGGTTGCGTTCCCCAGAATTCAGGGAATGAGTCTTCGCTTTTCGCCACGCAACCCTGTTGTGTTTTCTTTCTTTCACTAGGCCCAATACCTGAAGCGAATAAACAAAACAGTTTCACTGCGTTTGGCACTGTTGGGAGGTATCATGGACCACAACAAGCCCTTCGACAAACTCGATGATCTGGCTGGGCTACGAGAAGAGTCACTGTACGTGGAGGAGGAAGGGCAAGACAAGGGAGAAAAGCCGCCCGCGCCGCCACCTCTACCAAAGGACGCTAAATCGTGGGACTTTCGTCATGGCAAGATGCCTGAAGAAGTGATGGTCATTAATGACGAAGCTGGTGAGTCTCAACTCGAAGTGCAACAGGATCGGTCCACTGCTCTCGTCGTGCCTCCAAAAAGCTACCTCAAGTTTGATCGTACGCTTACTTTCACAAGAGATGACCAACCGTTATTAATGCTACACGGTGTGCAGTACAACTGCCCGCCAACAACGGTCGCTATATCAACGATTACACGCTCACGATGGACATCAAAATCGATTCCTATCCAAAGGAAAGGTACACAACCTGCCCAACTGGTCCTTGTTCTTGGCTTGTTCCAGCCTACTCAACTCTTGCGCACTCCAGCATATCACTCTATCAGGCCAATTTCGCCAACAAGCAGACCGAAGGAGAGGCCTACATTTCAAAAACTGGTGGCGTTGGTATCTTTGGCGAGTATGGTGTGCGAGAGGCTTGGGTCAAGGAGAAGAAATGGACCAGGTGGGTTTTCTTCTCTTCCGCTCCAGCAATACATAAATAGACCTTTAATTAATTAACATATCCATTTCGGACTACATTGCTAACCTTGTGAGCACTCAGGATCGTTATCACCATGGGCGGTGGCTGGGGAGGTTCGCGCCAGATGACCACCTATGTGAACGGCAAGGTTTGCAGCACCATCAACAAGGGTGTGTTCCAGACCCCTGATGGCCGATTTGCCGTCTCCACGGATGCCATCTTCCTCTTCGCGTCTACCAATGAGTCCTTCATGCCGGGCCTGCGCATCAAGTACTTTGAGTTCAGGCCGCAAACCATGACCACAGACGTAATTTTGCTATTGTTGTTGCCCTTCTCGTGTAGATGTACCAGTACGTTCTCACTTGTGATGTCGTCCAGGCGGTCAAGCAGTCCAGTCAGCTGAACAGGATATTTAGCTTCTGGGAGATTGAGAAGGAACAGGGTACACGATCTACCCCCATCGTTCATGTTCGCGTATTGGCGACTAACGCTAGCGCGTGCTGCAGCCGAGCAAAAGATGTTTGAGCACATGAGCCTCCAATCGCTTTACAAGCGACCGCCACCCGTTTGGATTCACCCTGCTTATCTCGGTTCGTATCTCTCATCCTCGACCTCGGCGAATGCTAACCGCGGTCCTCACCAAAGGTGAGTTTGGTGATGCCTTTCTCGAAGGGACAGGTCTGGATGGCGGGTCTGTGCCACCATCATTGGCCGTCTTTTCCCTTGGCCTGGACCGCGCGCTGCAAGAGCAGAAGTCATTTCTCAACAACTTTGAACACGCTGACCTGCAGTGCCTGGATGCCATCAACGAGCTGTTCAAGGATGCTAAGGCGCTCGGACGGAAGGTACGGTCGTGGAGTACATGTTCTTTGCTTGGGGTCGGTTGGCTCAGTGTGCATGCACGACAGTTCGCGCTTGCCGTCAAAGGTGGCGCTCAGCTCATCCATTTTCTTCGCGGCTTCACCAAGCAAGTCAAGGCGATCAAGGTATGCCTCTTTCTCTTCAAGTCTTGCTTCTAGATGCGGATGGGAGACCTGATCTTTGGCGCGAGTAGGAAGGCGAGTTCATGATCATTCCTGGTGGGGTGAATGACCACTCGATGATGTATATTCTGGAAAGGGTCGCGGCCGAGACCTTCCGCTTCGTGGTTGTGAATACGGATCCCTTGCGAGGACTCTCTTATCATCTCTCCTCTGTACATAGGCCTCCTAAAATCATGTACGACACTAGCCATCTCTCTTGGTTGATCGCTCAATGTTAAACATCCCAACAATCAGGTACAAAACGTGCTTGGCGCTTGATGATGTTCCAATGGCCCGGGTCTATGACGACGCCTTCTGGGCCTTCCTCTTCAAGCTAATCGTGTATCCGGCCAAGCAGAACTTGCCTGAGAAGATCTATGATTATCTTCTCCCGTAAGCGACCTTTACCCGATCTCGGTCGCAAGCGAATATTCCTAACTTGGCTTTTCAATTGGTAGATTCTTGACGGGTAAACCCCTGGAGGAGTCCCTAGTGGCGGTCAAGGATGACCCGGCCATTGACTGGCGGTCGCCTCAGCGTGGCTCCACCGCCTACTACCGTTGCGTGTTGGACTGTTTCTATTACCTGATGAGGCGGAAGGGGCTGTCGGTGATCAAGGCCAAGCAGGCCGGTTTCATCCTTCGCGCCCAAATGGTGGCCCTCATCGACAACGATCTCCGCTTCGTGCCTTCCCTCAGCGGCTCGGATATTCGCCTGATCAAGATGGCCTGCGAGCAGCTTGCCTACACGGCCGTGAAGTTCAGCAACGCCGACGATGGCAGGATCACCGCTCACCAGCTCGCCGATGTGAAGAGACGGATAGACAATGTCGGTATGATGTAAACCCTCTCCATATATATATATATATATATCTATATTTACTTTTCACATATCTGACTAACCGTTTGTGGTTGACCGCGCAGAGGATGCAGTGAAGGCCCTCCCCGTAAGTGACCAGTCTGCCGCGGCGCCACCCGCGCTGCAGCTGGATGATAGCAACAAGGCCGACTATCAGTGGGGCCTCCATCCTTTCTTTGAACGCCTGATTCGTGAGGACGACGTAAACGGCCTGGCTGGGCTCCCTATAAAGCTACCCAAATACGTGCCCGTGGACATGCTGCAGCTGCCGGCCAAGGTGACCAACTTCGAGGAGGCGCTTGCGGCCATCCGCTACTGCGATAAGCTCTGCACCCTCATTTCTGTCCAGACCCATACGATCAAGAACGCTGCCTTCCTCAAGTGCGCCCTCATCGAGTACACCTTCACTCAGGTATGCACAGTCTTGCAGATGCTCCTATCGTTGCCATACTGTTGGCTTATTGTCGCGCATTTGTCGCTTGTAGCTGGTACCGGTGCCCAAGGGCCGCAGCAATCCGGACTATGCCAACTGTGTGTGGCGCACGCCCATACGTTACGCCCTGCAGTTGGACATCCTGGTGCTTCTGCAGAGGATCATCGAGCATTTTGCGTCGTCAGCTTTTGCCCTGCAGGCCACACGCTCCTTCGACGCCGTCCGCATTATCGTTCCCGCCTGCATTGCCGCCATCGGCGATGCGGCGATGCGCAAGAAGGCGACCGATATCCCGTCTGAGGTGAGCCTCCACTTGATGGGTTACGGCGGGCTGCACGGATACGGCCTCAGCACGGGCAAGTTCGGCGACCAGAGCGAGACCATCGAAGTGCACACGGCTGAACTCAACATCGCGCGCACGTCCGTGTTGGACTACTTCGCCGACCAGGCCGACGACATCCCGCCCTCCAATCACATCTTCAGCTGGGAGAACGGCATGGGCCAGGACCAGGCCAACAACAGATTCCTCGCGCAAGTATGCAGTGAGCTAGGTACGCACATGGTGCAATTAGTGGTGCTACTACTAGTAGTGCGACACTAGTCGAATACTGAGGCTCGTCTCAACCCTCCCTCCCCCTCCCATTTGTCGTATCCTCAGCGTTCGACCAGGGCGACATCCACACCTACATCTCGGGAGAGCAGTGGCTGATCATCAAGAATTACCCCGAATTCGCTTGCTATCGTGACATAGCGTTCTACTTCAAGTATTTCATGAACACCGAGGAGGAGGCGTTCCCTCGGCCTGCACCCTGGACGCAGAAGCACGCCGAGCTCAAGTACGCCTCTCCACCCCTCTCATAAGGGAATATATCAGCTGATATTATTGCGGAACTCGCATGCATCGTCCTCTATGTACAGGTGGAAGTTCGAGATGGGAGAGTACCTGGTCAATGCTTATCAGCCGGGCTTCTTCCTCTATTGCCGCCCGAAGAAGAAGCCTTTCACCCATCGTTTCCCGTCTATCGCCACGCCTTCGTTCCTCACCGCTCCGCATACCGGTTTGTTTCTCAGTAAGCGCTTAATGTCAGCCGATGCTCTAATTCTCACCCCACGTAACCCAAACAAACAAACAAACAAACAAAACACACAAAAAAAATAGTCAATACGGAGGACGACGTGCTGCACATTAAGAACCTGCCCAACTTTGAGGACGCGCTTGGCCAAAGGGATTCGGAGCTGCTAATTTCTTACCTCACCGTCCCCTATATCCGTCTTCCCCTTATCCTGAGCTTCTTCTCCACGGAAGACCGCATCCACGCTCTCAAGAGCAAGCAGCTGCAGGAGGTCTTGGATAGCGTGCTGTTTGAGCCCGGTCGCTATCTGCCCGCGTCGCTTAAAGACGAGCCCAAGGAGGTGCCCACGACCAATCCGAAACTCCTGGCTACACCCTACGGCATGCTCATCAACGAGCTCCACCGCTCCCCTGCTGGTGTGATCGCCTCAACGATCTCCCTTCTCAAGTTTGCCCTCGACTTGGTACGCATTACTCGATTCATGATAATGATAATTATACTGATAAGACGGGTCCCGCTGACGCAGGACACAATGACGGTGTACGCGAGCACGGTGGATATTATCCTCTACGTGATGCGTGCTGCCGCAAGGATCGAGAACTACATATCCTTCATGATCGCCCATGCAAAGGGCAAGCATGACACCATTTCCGGTCCGCTGCGGGATGTTGAGGTCACTCCGACCGTTCTTGAGATCCTGGAAAAGGGTCAGGCCGATCTGCGCCAGCTGTTGCACGGGCCTGTCCACAGGATGCTCGAGTCGTGGTGCTACCAGGCCATGAAGGCCTGTGAGAACAAAGAAGACGACAAGGTCGTCGACGAGAACTCACGGATTGCGTGCACGATCCATGCCCACCTGCTTCTGCTCTACCGCAACATGCAACTCGACGAGCTGAACGAGAACGTAGTGAGCACGCTGCTATGCGCCTTCATCTTCCTGACCACCAGGCACACGTGGAACATGAAACTCCTCTCCGTTCCCGAGACGGAAGTCTTTGAGCTTCTTCAGGTGATCTCCCTCATCATGGATGATCCGGAAGCACAGTGATGCTGATGCCTTCTGCTTGCCATCACACGTCAGGTGGTGCGCCGCAAACTCATCACGTGGGTGAGGGCCAACGGGCAGCGTGCGCTCAACGAGGTCATGGAGAGTGCTGTGCGTGTGTCCGCGGGCACGGGAATCCGAGTGCAGCACGACAAGACGGAATCCAACGCCCACTTCGTGCGTAAATGGGCATTCATTGAGGGACGTCGCTCAGTCGGCCGGTTCACCGTCATCTCCTCTGCCAACCAAACCATTTACCGTCAAGGTACCCTATATCGATCCTCGCTCTCTCCCTTCTTTATCTCTTATTGTGTTCCGCACTTGTTTTCCCAAATTTCGATAGAAATTACGCATGTGTTGGTTGTGGGGAGAGAGAGAGAGAGAGAGAAAGAGAGAGAGAGAGAGAGCAGAGAGAGCGAGAGAGAGAGCAGAGAGAGAAGAGGAGTGAAGGAAGGTCAAAAGTTCACACCAATCTTGTCTCTCGTTCGATACATCAGAAAGCGCAATAGCGAAAGATGATGAAATTCGTCTGCGCTCCAGTGGTGGGCAGCGAGATTCTATGGAAGAGGAACCGTCATTTGGCGGTGATGAAGGTGTGAGAAAGGGAAAGGGCAAAAGGATGTTGTCCCTAAATTCACAGATGGAGAGAGAAAGGCCTCCCCTTCGACGAAGGGTAGAACCATCAGGTAAAGATGAACAGAAAGAGGCAACTTGCCTAAATAGCCGCGGCTTTCTTGGCCCGTCCTCGAGTGATCGGACCTGCTTGCTGACCCAACCCTGTGACCCATGTCAGACGATAGCGGCGCAATCCAGAGCGTAAGTGATGACATTGAACTGGGCGTGGAGATAGACATGCAGACGATACAGCTCACGCTGAAATCCTCGCACCTGAAGGCGCTGGACAAGTCCATCGCCGGGCGGCCCGACGTCCTTCTCATCTTCGGCTCCAACTCCATGCAAGCAGCCACCATCGAGACCGCCGAGAACCGTGAGTGGGTGCGCCTCATCGGCAGAGACCACGACCTGCAGTTCTGGCGCACGCCGGACCCGCGCATGGACGTTCAGGTCCTCGACCGGGACTACGTCCCCGGCGAGCTGGAGGAGACCGAGCAGTGGATTGTCCCTATCTTCGAGCCGGTCCGGCTCACCTATCTCACGCAACCATTCCCTCTCCAGGTGCGTTCCTTGATCCAAGAAGTGAGTGCTGTGATTGCTGAACCTGATCAATTTCACACAGATCTGCTTGCCGGAGGAGCCGCTGCCAGCGGATGCCGATGTGGCATACATGGTCGGCATTCACCCGAAGAAGGGCGGCACGTGGAAGGAGATCTTCGTGTTCAAGGCTCTCCGCGTAGTGCAGATTTACAATGTCATGTCGCACGGTCGCCGCTTCTATCGCTCGCTCGAGTACACCACCGATGTCCATTACGCTCTGCGTGACATGCAGCCCTCCACCAAGGACAGAGACTACCCGTGGCCCAAGTGGGAGAGGCATGGAGCCGGTGCGTACATGCACCGTTCCACATCCTACAGGCAGGCCCGCGGCTTACTTTCTTTTTCTAATGATCGCAGGCCACCCGTACGCCGAGTATCCTGACCCCACTTCGGTGGTCATCATCAGGGACAAGGTCCATCCGGCCAACATATCGGGAACCGATGAGCAGTTCATTCCGTCCCGCTTGCTGTATGGCATCGTTCCATCGGCTCTGCTCGACACCTACCTCTTCTGGCAGGATCAGGTTCTTACATCTTAGCGATTCTGCTGACTTCACACTTAACCACATTGATGTTCTGATATATCTGATCATCTATTCGTTGTAACGTGCAGAATGACAACTTGAGGGGTTACCCACTTGACAGTAGCCAGAACATCATCTATATCGAGCTTGTTCGCGTGCCCAAGATCGATTGCACGCAGAGGCCAGGAGTGTGTGCTCGCATCACTCGCGTTCCCCAGATCAAGAAAGAGGAGACCAGCAACCCAGAAAAGGCGGAAGAGGAGGAAACGAAGAAGAGCATCCGGAGTTCGTCGAAGATAAACGACGACACCAAGAAGAAAAAGAACATCGATGAAGAAGAGTTGCTCTTGGTCGACCTCCTCCATGCTCCTCCTGGTACCCACCTGTCCGTGTGTGTGCGTGTGTGTGTGCCGAATATCCGATGAACCTGCTTTTCAGGTTCGAAGCTGCACAGCCTGGCTCGCCTTATCACCCGATTGGACAAGCTTTCGTATGTGCTGGCATGGACCAAGCAGAAGGACCTCACCAAGCCCTTCAATATCGACCTTGTCGAACTGCCACGCCTCAAGATGGCCTTCCATGCCCGCACTGATAGCGATGGCGTCACCAGGCTCTACAGCGTCGACCACGTCAACCTGTTTGTGACCAACGCGCGTAGCGAGCTCACCACGCGCCTCATTCGCGGCATTCCTCACTCCATCCTCCTCTCGGATCCCAACAACGTACGCAGCGTCGTGTCGCACGTGTGGTTTATTGGGCGACCCGTCGCTGACAGCGCCGGTGATTGTGTAACATTTGTGTTTACAGGAGATCCTCGTCCTGGTGCCGTCCATCCACCCGGTGCGGCCGTTCATCGGTAGCGCACCGTTCTCGACGGAGCTTGTGCTGGACAGAACCGACAAGGACTGGCATGAGGCGCTCGACACCAAATACTACCTCTACCCTGTTCACGTGTCGCTCTCATTCATGTTCACGCCCACACTTGCCTCTGCACTCTACCTCCTGCTCCTTCGCTTCCTCCACAGAGGTGAGTATCATTAACATAGGAATCCCCGAGAGAGAGAGAGAGAGAGAGAGAGAGAGAGAAGAGAATCGTCCTATGGAGGGAGCTTCTGCTCACGGGGGTTTCTCCCAGATTACGACGAGGTCTTCAAATTGGTCAGTGCTATCGGAACGGACACCGCCTTCTCGACCGAAGAGAACATCATCTTCCAGGCAAGCACCCGGCCTCGCCCATTGCATTCTCTTTATTGTTGAGCACTATCCTAACTCGGTGAGGGCTTGCTGCAGACCCTCGGCGAGGCCAACGTGGATCGGCACCCCAATGCACATGCCTCGCGCATCAAGATCTCGTCCGTGACGGTGGACAGTCCGGTCAAGGTCCCGTGGGATATCACCAACGAGTTTGCGGCCTATGTGGGCAAGCTCAAGCACGTAGCAGTCACTTGCCACCTGCCGCATCACGAGGTTCGTTAAGCCTTATCCAGCTTTTCAAGAAGTACTGACCGATCTCTTCTCAACTTGTACTACTCGGGCTATTCTTCAGGAGTCGCAACTCCTTGATGAGCAGTGCATTACGGACGTCTCCGATCCTCGCTTTGACCCGCGCGTCTACACCGAATATGACATCACGCTGGTCAAGAACCGCATGCTCTACCTGCGTGCACTCGATGCTGGCCAGAGCGTACGTGTCTCCCGAGTTTCTTTGCTGCTCGAGCGCCGGCGTGGTGCTCATTTCGCTTTCTTATACCCCATTCACCTGTTCCTGTTCATCATGCAGCGCGTGACCTTGAGCCTGGTTCCCCGCTCTCCGGATTCGGCCTGGCCCTACTACAACGACCTTTCCGCTCTGGGTGCCTCCGCCAAGGATTGGCAGAGCCTGTCCGTCGACTACGCGGCCTCCAAACTGCTGTCTGGCGTGATGGCCCTCGACGTGGTGCACCAGTTCTGGTACATGAGTCTCTGGAGAGTGAGGGCCTTAAAATTCAAACCGCGCGATTAACCTGGGGATCGCATCATACCAGGCCCGGTACGGAGACCATGATGGGCAGTGAGCTGAAGCTGGGCTTCTTGTACCTGTACGAGCTATTCACGGGCAACAACAAGATCAAGATCCTCTCCAACGACGACTCTCGGTCGGTCGCGATACTCCTGCTCCAGCTGATGGCAGATAAGCACGATCGTGGCATGCTGCCGTCCATCCTCAACATTCTCTCCCGTAACCCCGAGATCTGTGAGAGGTTGCCGAAGGTAACAGCTTTTTGTCACCGGCTTGGTGTCGCTCTCAGACCTGGCACTGACTCGGAGAGTCGTCAGTTTGTGGATAGGAGACAGATGAAGAACGAGAGGATCAACGGGTGGATCGATGAAACGGAGTCTGTCTCTCCGATCGACGAACTCTTCTCCCTTCTCGTGCCCATGATGATGATGGAAGGTCCGTGCTCGATTGGATGACTGATCATTGCCATTGCCAAGCAAGCCACAAACTGACTCGACTTGCCTTTCTGCGCAGTTGAGAACATGAATCTGCCGCCCGAGACCTGGCCCAAGTTACCTCCGCCCAACCTCACCGCGCCGGTCTTTCCGGAGAACGAGCGTTCATGGGTCCTCCCTGTCCTCTCCGACTTCATGTGCAGCAAGCGGTACGACTCCCATCCGGGGAAATTCCTTCATCATTCGCCAGCGGTCCATCTGATGGTCTCGCACAGTCGCCTGCGCACGGTGAACAAGGACACCGGCCTCCGCGATCCCAAGCTCGCTATGGACGAACAGCTGCGGGGTGCGTTTGCCGGTTCGCCTCTCATCTCGCTCGGCCTAGACGAGCACGTGGAGTTCCTTTCCAGGGACAATCTGAAGAAGCCGCCGGTGTCGAGCCAACTGCCCTTCGATGTCTCCGGCCATCCTCAGGTACTCACCGGAAGGCGTTTTGGGTCTGCATTGGGAATCGTTACTCAACAATCGTCGTCACGATGTATGAAGGCCAAATCTGCAGTGGCTGGTTTCATGATGGAGAGGCTCGAGGCCGAGATGAAGCACTACGCCGATCTGCAGAACAACGGCAAGGTCGCGAAGTACAAGGGACTTCTGGACCAGGACATCGACTCCTACGCTCGGTACGGTGTAGTGCTGTTCTTGCTCGGCCGACAAGCGCTGCCTGACGAGACTCGATAATATGGCTCTATTTGGTTGCGCCTCCTCCCTGCAGGGGCCAGTCGCTGCCTGCGCTCGCGGACGTGGTCGCGCATGTGCAAGGGCTTATTGACGAACTCATGAAGTTGAGGGAACAGGACGCAGACTACGTCAACAACGCCATCCCCTACGTCGTTGCGCACGCCAACGACGTTAATCTGCCCGCCACCCAAGCAGCGTCCTCCGACGACAAGATGGAGGTCGAAGGAGAGAAGGCCAAGGAAAAGGACCAGATGGAAATAGAGGGGCAAGACAAGCTGTCGCCCGACACCCTCGCCAGATATCGCTTTGTGCTTCAGCGCTACTGTGGCCAGGAGACTCACATCTGTACGCCATCCGCTGACATGGAAGGTTACGTGCCTGGCAGACGTAAGCTAAGTGATTTCATCATTCCCGCAGGGCTGGACTACTTGGTCGGCTCGCTGCTGTCCTCCAAGAGCTCCTGGGATCTGCAGAAGCTCAACCCTTACTTTGACGACGACACGAAAGAGCATGTTTATGACGTGATCGCCGCGGCGATCCTGCACGCCAATCGCATAGGCCAGATCAACAGATGCCTATCCGACGCGCGAGGCCTGCTGAATCTTCTCCACGTCACCCAGAGCCAGACCGCCGAGCTGACCGCCGAGCCCAACCCGGCGCTCATCGCTGGACTCATTCAGAAGGTTTGCCGCTCATCCTTCCGTTTTCAGTCCCACTTACAGCGGATGTATGATGATCTCTGCCGACTTACGATGCCGATTCTCTGCAGAGCGAGTCGCTAGCCCAGAACCTCACCATGAAGCGCTACTTCATCGACAAGGAGGGCGAGGATCTCGTCTATGGTACTCACGCTGCGGGAGACGCACGAGCGTAAGCCAGTGGTCTGAACTCACGTGTATCATTTACTTGGCAGACCCGCGATTCCTTGTGTTTGAGTTCACGTGGAACATCCTGCTGCGCGAGCGGCAGGTCATTATGGTACGCGAGTTCATGGACAGCATGTCCCAGGGCAAGTCGATGGTCAAGCAGATGATCATGGGTCAAGGCAAGACCACCGTTGTCGGACCCCTCCTCGCCCTCATGCTCGGCGACAACAAATCCCTTGTCTGCCAGGTACAGCACCCGTGATAGATTGAGAAAGAAATCTTTATATATATATACACACACACACACACAAGAAAGGGACAGGAAACCGTAACGATTTTTCTCGATCTGAATCATTGTGATGTGTGATGTGTGATGTGTATAGGTGGTGCCGCCCGCGTTGTTGGAATTCTCGCGCAGCGTGATGAGGAGCACGTTCTCCTCGATCATGCACAAGCGAATCTACACTCTGTATGCCGACCGTGCCTCCAAGACGGACAGGACGCTGTACAACAAGCTCACCAACGCGATCCGCACCAACGGTGTCGTGATCAGGTACCTTGACACGGCAGTCAAACAACATCTTCCCAGCGAAAACAGTATTCGCTTACTATCTCTCCCCCTTTCCCACTATAGCACGCCCACGTCCATCAAGTCGATCATGCTCAAGTTCCTGGAGATGCTGCATCTCATTGAGGACGAGTCGGCGCCTCGCCACCCGCAGATGGAAGCCGATGCCAAGGAACTTGCTCACATCCTCAACCTCTTCCGCTCCGGCGTGCTGATCATGGACGAAGTGGACCTCATTCTTCACCCGCTCAAGTCAGAGCTCAACTTCCCCATAGGCCCCAAGCTGGACCTCGATTTCGCGCCTCTCCGATGGAAGCTGCCCATCCACCTGCTCGACGCCATCTTCTATGCCGACGGCGGTTCTCTCTCAGTCGGGTTCAAGGAGAGCAAGCGAGCGCTCGAGGTGCTGGACAAGCTGAAGGAGGTGGTCACGGAGGGCTACAAGCAGCGCGCGCTGCAGCGTAACCCGCACATAGTGCTGCTCAACCCTGACTTCTACCACAAGCACATGAAGCCGGTCATCGCGCAGTGGGCCCTGCTCTGGCTCGCTTCTCAGAACCTCACGGGTAATTTGGCCATTCAGTGCAGCACTTTTGTCGCTTTATTTTTCTTTCCTTTCGTGCCGATTCTGAGATCGGCTGCATTCAGGTCTCAACGATGAACAGATTATGGAGTACATACTTCAAGAGGACAGGGCCGACTACGAACAGGAGCTGGTAGACTATGTCAACAACAACCTGTCGCCGAAGAACAAGAAGATGCTCAATCTGACTCGCGATTGGCTCAAGTCTTTCCTCCCGCACGTTCTCCAGAAGGTTCTCTCCCCTTGCCCATTCCTAGTCAAGCACGTATATCTCAACATTGTGCTGTGCGCAGATTGATCGTGTGTCCTTCGGTCTGCTGTCCAAGGCCGACTTCGACCGTGCTATTGCGGTCGATCCCAATATGCCGCGCACCAGAGCCAAGCTGGCGGTCCCCTTCGTGGGCAAGGACGTCCCCTCCCAATCTTCCGAGTACGTCTCTACCCTTTTGCACCTGATTATGCACCCGTGTGCGTGTGTGTGTGTGTGTGCGTGTGCGTGTGTGTCCGGCATGAGGGAAGGCTCACGACGTAATTGCAGGTTCGCGCATCCCGACGTGATCGTGGGCCTTACGATCCTGGCCTACCGCTACGAGGGTCTGCGATGGTCGGACTTCAACGACATCATCGCCAACCTACGATCCACGTTGACCCTCGAGGTGGGCCCATACAGCGAGCGCAAGTCATCCATCCGTTACGCCCAGTGGGTGAAGATGGCCGGTGGTAGGGTCCGCGGGTCGCTCAACCTGCAGAGCCCCAAGGGCAAGGACAAGATGGTGCGCCGGAGTTCTCAGGGATGACTTGTGATATGACACTCACTCGACGTTCCCGAGCAGGAGGAAGATTTCCAGACGGAGGAGGACGGAGCAGTGGAGGTGGTACCGCTGCGACTGCTGAAGAGGTCAAACGAGGAGCAGATGCTGAAGCTGCACTCGATTCTCTACAAGCTTCCTGACCTTATCCACTGGTATCTCAATGAGTTTATCTTCCCCGCCTACATGCGGCATCAGGTGAGGCCTCACCCCCCCCCTTCGTCGTTGTCGTATTCGTTCCCTGCCACTGTACCGCGCCAGCTGACCCCTTTTGGCCTTCAGATTGTGAAGCTCAGCGAGAGCGGCCAAGCGCTCGGTGGTGACATGCTCTTCGGCCGCCGCATCGGATTCTCCGGCACGCCGTCGGACCTCATGCCCATCGAGCTTGGCCAGTGCGGTTATGAGAAGGGTAACGGCGCTCTGTCTGCAATGTATATCGACTTCTCTGTGGTCTTACATAGAACGATGCGTGCGCTAATTTAGGATCGGATGGTCTGATGATCAACTACCTTACCAATCCCGGCATCGTGAGCCACGAGGTGGTAGAGGAGGGCTGGTCCGTCAAGTCGCTCCTCAACAAGATTGCCAACGCCGACCCTCCCTATCATGCACTGATCGACACTGGCGCGCTCATCACCGGCATGACCAACTTCCAGGTAATGTCATATCCTCAACTTCGTAGCTAGTGATGGTGCTGCACACCCTTCTCCTGGCGTCATCCTCACCCCACTTGGCTTGTGTAGGTGGCGCAATACTTGTTGGCCAATGGCCTGAAGAATTTTGAGGGCGTGGTGTTCCTCGACGAGTTCGATAGGAAGATGATACTCGTGCGTGCTACCGGTCGCGTGCTCAAACTGGCCCAATGCGGTATCAGCGAAAAGAAGCGCTTTGCCTTCTATGATCAGGTTCACACGACGGGCATGGACATCAAGCACGTCCTCAACGCCTGCGCAGTCCTCACTCTTGGCAAGGACATGACGTTCCGTGACTACGCTCAGGGTGAGTGATGACTTCCCATACGGCCACGAATGCCTCTCCCGTTCGAGCAGTAACAGCTCGCTCACTATTCGACTGCTGTGTGCAGGTGCATTCCGTATGCGTGGAATTGGCAAGGGACAGACCATCCATCTGTACATCATTCCCGAGATAGAGCGCCTCATGGCGCGCGAGCTCAAGCAGGCCCGCATGCCGCCCAACGGTACGCCAATAGGCGAGTGGCCACCGAATAGAGGAATAAGAATTTCTCACACGTTTGTTGATTTGGTGGCCTGTGCCACAGGAGCCAGCGGTGACGCGAAGGTGCTCATCGACGTCGCTGCCTGGCTGGTCATCAACAGCATGCACTCCGAGCGGATACAGTTCAATCAGCTGTGTATCCAGAACGTCTCTAACGTCTGGCGTAAGAACGCCTTCAAGACGCTCCTTAAGAACCATACAGAGTGCGTTCCCCCTCCTCACACCTCGCTTACGATTCGTACTTCTGGCTCTATGGGTGTAGCTCACCCCTTCCGGGATGGATTAATGACTGTCAATCTGCGGCACAGCTTCAAGATTGACAGGAATCTTGAGGACATCCACCTGAGGAAGAGCCTGCAGGTGTTCAGGGAGCCGATCGACTTCTCGGTCGAGGCCTGCGTGCCCGTGCCCAAGCCCTTCCACGAGGTCATCGAAGACCGCATCCAGGCCAACGCCGACTTCGTCTACGGCGAGGGCGAGCTGGGGATCGTGCAGCGGGTCCGTGAGCTCGTGCAACAGAAGCGTAAGAAGGCTCCCAAGGAGAGCGCTCCTCTCAACGCCGCAGAGGCCGAGCTGGAGAAGCGCCGCAAGGCCAAGGCCAAGCGAAAGCGCCTCCTCAACAGCTCCGGCCACTTCTTCGACGCAGAGAAGGTTCAGGAGCAGGAGCAGGAACGCGAGCAGCAGCAGGAGCAGGAGGCACGAACTTCC
>CDFF01070460.1:0-14313 GCA_000826265.1 Acanthamoeba culbertsoni
TCGACGAGCTCCTGAAAGGATAAAATGACCAAAGGTAAGTAAAATAGAGAATTGTGCCAAACAGAGAGGATCCGAGTGGCGTACGACGGCTGTCTGGAGAAGATTGAGGAAGACGATCGTGTTGCCGAACTCCTTAAAGTGGCGGAAGGCCTCGTTGAGCTCCGCGTAGTTGATCATGTCCTTCAACTGGACTTTGTACCAAGCGTAGTTTCCGTCCGTGCCTGTGCCGAGCAATCGGCGAGCGACCGTAACGTAAGCAAGCCAACAACCCCTGCAGGACGAGCAGGAAGAGGCTTCTCTTCGGTACCGTAGAAGAACATGGGCAGCTTGGTCGATGCGGGCATGCCCACGGACAGCTCGCGCGCGTAAGGGATGAGCACGTTCTGGATCTTGAGGTCCATGGCTTCGAGGCACTCGCTCACCAGCAGCGGCAGGTTGCTCAGCCCGAGCACCCGAATGAGGGACATTAAGTGGTCGATACTGAGGAACTGCTGCTGCAGCTGGAACGCGCTCGCGTAGGTCGCGTTGAGGAGCTGATGTCCCCCGCCCAGAACGGAAAGGTATGAGCTCAATGACCGGAATGCTAAGAATGAGGAGCTCGATATATCACTCTTAGCATACCCTCGAACCATACATGAAGGGGATCTTGGTCTTGGGCATGGACTCGCGCGGCACTTCTCCGCCCCGCACGGGCGAGCGGATGAAGCGTCCGGTGATCGCATTGTAGCTGAAGTTGGGGAAGAAGTCGTACACCAACTCGAAGATAGCCTAGAAGAAGAATGCCGATGAGATAAGGCCGCGAGTCGAACATGAACACGCATTCTCTCTTGGAATCTTGGAACCGAGAAGAGACAGCGAAAGAGAATACGGGATACGCGCTTACATGGAGGATGATGCGGCCGTGGAAGGAGACGAGGGATGTGCTCTCGTTGGCCTCGCTGAGCATGTCTTCGAAGCTGTCTAGCTCAAGATAGTTCGACATCAGCGCATGCATTAATCGTATGTTGTTCAGCTGCGTCTCCAACTGCAAATGCACCATCATCAGTTATACGTTTAACTATTAAACATATATATATATATATATGTTAAGAGAGAGAGAGAGAGAGAGAGAGAGAGAGAGAGAGAGAGAGAGAGAGAGATTGGGAATGCGAAGGAAACCTCCATAATGGAAGTTATGTCCGATGCTTCGAAGCGACTGATGGCGAAATCGATGTTCTGCTTCAGCTTGCCGTTCATTCGTTGGGCGATCAGGTGATTCAAGTCGATCGAGCGGCCCAGCAGCTGGAAGTGTCGCTGGTTGAGGATGACTTGGTAGCGCGACTTGGGCGCATGCAGGCGCGACGCCATGTGAACGAGCTCGAGCTGCTGTTTGTACGGCTTGTCGAGCAAGATGCTGAGGTACATTGCCGACGAGAGAAAGACCGTAAGTAACTTTTCTGCAGCTCTCTTGCAGTGTGTGTGTGTGTGTTTATAGACGAGAAGCAAGTAGAGAGAGGGAGAATCCTACCTGGAGGCCTGCACTTTGAAGTTCGTGTAAATCTGTTCGCTGATCTTAAAGACGAGCTGGTCGAAGCACAGGTTGACCTCAGCCTCTATTTCGTCATAGAGGAATCGCTGGTGCAGAGAATGAAGCGCCCTGTTCGCTGCATCGTTGTACAGATCCAAGGGATACAACAGGAACTAGTATTGCGGCAAAACCAATTCAGTCGATTAAATGACACACAAGGGAAAAAAGAAAAAGCTGGGAAAAATAACGAAAAGAAGAAAAATTGATGTACCTCCATCATGGAGGACCTCTGGGATTCGAGGATATGGTCGGTCAAAATCCACGGAAGGGACAGCTCGATCGGGAACTGCAGGCACGAATCGACCTCCAGGTACAACTCTCTATACCACAGGTCCGCAAGGTCGGTCACCTACGGTGGAGGGGAGGGAGAGCGAGGAGGGTTGGAAGAAGAGACCGCTTAAGCGCTCAGCAGCTTAACGGGAAGGGGAGGGGGGGCGAGGGAGGAAGAAGACAGCGGCCGAAAGGGAGGGGGAAGGGAGGGATTTTTGGGGGGCGGGGCGAACCTGCATGATAGTGCTGGTGTAGTTGGTCATGTACTTGTAGAAGAAGGAGCGGTGGAGGAACTCCTCCATGAGCTTGATTGAGTTGCCGCTGAAGTCCTTGTCCGAGTACTCGAGCTTCTTGTCCAGGTAGCGGTGGGCCACCATGCCGTAGACGATGGTGCGGATGAGGTCGAGCTGGGTTTGCGAGGGGCCCACCGCTCGAACGGGCAGCTCGGACCCGCCGCTGGCCTTGGACTTGACCTTCTTCCCGAAGAGGGCCGGGTCGTCGGGCTCCTGGCCTCCCTTCCAGTCCGCCGCCATGGCGCGCAGCTGGAGCATCTCCTCGCGAACCGCTTTCTTCTTCTTGGAGGCAAAGGCGATCATCTCACGCAGATGCATCTGTAAGAATGGTCCGATACGATCGTCAGGTTAAACATTAAGGCCCCTTACTTGATACATTGAAAATTTTATTAATCTGTGTGGTTTATTTTTTATTTTTTATTTTTTATTTTTTATTTTTTTATCAATATCTGACCTGAATGAACTCCTGCAGCTCGTTGTGAATGTTGACGCGGATGATCGGCGCGAGCAGGCCATCGTTGCGTAGCATAACAGCCGCGAGGCCCTTCATGCAGGCGATGACCTCCACCAGGACGCATCGCTCCTCGTCGGTATAGTTGTGTTTGACCACGCGCGCATACTTCTGCTGCGCCTCGGGGCCCGTGTTGGGGTGGGCGTACTTCCACGCGCTCTGACGCAGCACTTTGTCGGACCAATCGGACAGCAGGCGCAACCCCTCGAGGACGATGTTGTACTGTGCCCTGGTCTCCGAGAAGTATTTCACGCCCGGATCGCTCTGACGGGTTACATTGATCTGTCACGGGAAGGGTGAAGCGCAGCGAGTGAGGAATAGTATTTTTTCGTGCATTGGGATGGGGTCGGAAAATAAGATTCATATTTTCGAGGAATTATCAGATCTTGGTGGTAATAAAAAGAGATAGTCATCCATGAATAGGATGGGTAGCTGAAACTCATCACTTATTCCTCGTGTAATGGACAGGAGAATGTGGCATGGGAGGGGAGATGGCCATACCTGCAGAATCATACTGTTGAACTTGGCGAGGTACATGTTGTACTCCGTTCGTATATTCTCGATCTGGTCCTGGATCTCATACTCCTGGATCAGTTTCTTGTCCTCCAGCCATGGACCCCACGACTTTTCGTCGTAATGAGGGCAGCGCTTGATGGTCTGCTCCAGCGAGAACTGCATATCTCCGTACAGAGGCACGATGGGATATTTCTGCCGACATCAAGGGTGAGGCGAGGAAAGAGAAAGTGAAGAAGAACGAAGCCAAAGGGAAGCCTTGATAAAGGCAAGGCGCACCTTGAAGAACTTTTGGAAAGGGGAGAGGTTGAGCTTCTTGCTCTTGAATACGTTGATCTTTTCATTGTCGCTGTCCATTAGCGACAAGCCATAAGCCATGGCACGAAGTAGCGAATGCTTTTCCTGTGGCAGCACGAAAAAGCCCTCTTCAAAGTACCGCGCGCATTGGCCTAAGATGAGCGACAGTACGTCATCAAACCTGAGGCGGGCAAGCAAGAAGATGTTCAGTCACACGGCGGCTCTGAGGCTGCTGGTCCCAACAAGAAGCCGATACCCGCTGATGAGTTGCAACTCGGTCTTGAGGTTGTTAGTGATGGAGTTTTGGTGGGCGAGGAACAAGTAGAGGGAGTGATTCTCCGTCGTCTGCTCTTCGCTGGTTATCTTACGTAAGAAGCCCAGCGTTCTACCGTCAGGGATGACAAGCGTCAGTCTTGTGCTTCCATCTAGGCAACGAGAAGAATGGCTATTACCTCTTGAAGAACGAAAAGTCATTGTTTAGGCAGGCCTTCATGCTCTTAAGGGCATCCATGATGGTGAAGAAATCCAGCAGTTGAGCCAGCTTGGCCACATACACCTCAGAGATTGGTCTGGGCTTCTTCTTCCCCGAGCCCAAGGCTGCAGCTATTCCTTTGACATGCTCTCCAAACTAAAACCGCTCCATCATCAGTCGTTCAACGGCACGCATCGTTGCCACAGAGGTGCGGTACCGTTTTAGTTGTCTCCCTACAAAAGTACATCAGATCTTTAAGCTTCTGGATTTCTGGCTCTAGAACAGCGTAAGTGGCTTCATAAATAGCCACTTTGTTCGGATCATCTTGCGTTTTCACCTTTTGTACCATGGTCAAAGGAATACATGAACACCAAAATGATAATGATTTCTGTACGTACCTGCGGAATGGCTTTAAGGCAAGATCTATAGGTATACACCATTTTTATGAACGACTCTCCCCTGTTCAAAATCTCTTGCTGCCCGCGACATCGCGCCGATGATCAACGATAAGAGCTGTAAAAAGGAAAAGAAAGGGGATTTTTTTCTTACCATCTCATACACTTTTGCTACCTCATCAGTCCACTTCGTTTCGAAGGCCTTATTTGCCCCAGGCTCTGCTACCTTCGTGTGCAAGGCCTCAAAGGCCACAGCGAAGGTGGGACCCTCGATGTTGGGTTGACCATCGATGAGATCAAAGGTCTCTAGCGCGCTTATCCGCTCCTCTACCGTAGCCATCTTGGTCTTCTCTGGAGACCACTAGCGATCGATGATGACCACTTCACTCTCTCCAGTGGTAAGCGACAGTACAGCTTTGTATGTGGTCTAAATTCCGCTTTGGTACAAGAAAGGTTGCAGCTCCAGCCAAAACAGGCCATGACCTTTTTCAAACCTTCGGACTTCAAGTCTCAGGCGTGGAAGGGAGAGAAATAGGGGTCCACTAAAGGTGGCACAATGAGCTACATAGTCACCTTTTTTTCTCGGTACACTCTGGGTAGCCATTGATTGTGATTGAATTCCACTCCGCTACACACGATGCGCATGATACCATCCCACCTCCTCGTTACGCATGAGTTTTAACCTCTCCCTCCGCTTTATTGTTTGACATGAAGGGGGTGTCAATTTCCTGCAGAGGAAGAGAGAACGGTCACCTGCCTGTTGTACGTTGTTATAAAGACGTAAAGATAATGGAGTGGGCTAGGGCTGTCACATACCCTCATCGTCCTCTGCACACAAAAAGTGCCATCAGCGAAACGGTGAAACGAAAAACGGGAGGGTAAGTGTGAAAGAAAATGAGAGAAAAAATAAGGGTAATAAAAATAACGTACCCCCATCGCTGATGGTGAGCGAGAGGAGGCTGGGGTGGCCCACAGCAGCGATGCAAAGAGGACGAACACTAAAAATGTATTTAAAGGAAATAAATTAATATTTAACTACTTGGAAATTATCCGGATGAGGGCGAAAGATTAATTTGGTCGTTTACCCCTTGGTGGCTGTGGCTATGGAAATCTGAGCTCGCTGGCACCGAGTTGATTCGTACTGTGCCGTAGGCTTATTGCTCGAGAAGTAAGTTCGCTTACTGCCAGAGGATGAGGTAAAGCCATCACTTCTTGATTTCTGTCCGAAGCCTCCATTTTTTGCGCTAGATGAGAAACAGCGCGATCCAGAGCCAAACTCCGACCGCACACTTCTCGCACTATGCGTGCCGGCGGAGAAGGTGCGTCGAAAGCTACCACCAAATGCCCGGCTGCCTCTGTTCATTCTGTTTCTGTGGTTGATGACAGAGAAATCTGGGCAGTTCTTTATTTCCTGGTGGAGTCGACAGAAAACCATTGCCCTTCTTTTTCTTCTAAGCCACAATCACGAAGAAGGGGGCGTTCCCGATGGGGAGGAAAGAGGCCACAGAGACTCCGTATAATCCAATTCCTCGGCCGAGGGGAGAGGAAAACCGCCTGTGGGTTCCGCAGGTGCCGAGGGAAATTGATACCGGTAAGACACGTGTGGTTGACCCAGGGAAGTGGGCGGCGCCTGGTGTCCAGTCGGACCAATCCGGCCAGTAAAGTGGGGAAGTTGACTTAGCTCGCCTGGTGCCGAGGCAGTGTTTGGATCCGCGTAGAAGATACACGAGTAGGACGACGTAGAGGATACCGGAACATAGGCTGTAGTGGGTCCTGATTGAGCGACAGAGGGGTAGTAGGTCATATTTGCAGCGCTCATGCTCGAATCCGTCTGGTAGACCAACAGTTGCCTCTGCGACTGATGGACGTGAAAGCCCGATGGCTGCCGTGGGAAGAATCGCGAAGAGCAGGGGAAAGACTGATGATGTTGTTGGGTCCCGGACCCCGCAGAGGTGACAAAGGCGGCACACGAGGGGTCTACGGATGATGGGTAGACCGAAGCAGGCATGCCCATGCATGGGGGAGACGAGACAGAAGGCGAAATCGGATAGTAGTTCACTGCACTAGGAGCCGGTGGAGGAACGGCTTGCGCTGTAGGGTAGCCTTGCGGAGCCGAGGAGGGAGCGGAGGAGGGTGTAGTGCTCCACGCAGGAGCGACGACAGGCGGCGATGGCGGTCGCGGAACACATGGCATCGAAGACTCATGTACCAGCTGCTCCGTTAAATCGCGTATCTGTCTCATCCAAGAGAATCGGTTGATGAAGGGATGGATGAGTTCTGTGATCCGCTTGATCAACTTCTGCTCTCGGTAGCGTGTTAGCGTGCGAATCTGTGTCGAGATGAATGAAGAAAATGGATGAGTGAGAAACATTATTCATGAGTCACTGGTGGGGGAGTGCTTCAGGTACCGCAGTACGGATGAGAAGCCCCTTGTTCGTGTTGAGTTCGTGAAAGATGATGGCCATGATGGGGCGATCAGCGCGGGAGAGAATGTTTACCAGCTCTCTGAATGTGATACGCGAGGGATGATCATTAGATTGAGAAGAACAAGATCATGAAGGCGCGGGGTCACTTTAATTACCTGGCAGTCTCCAATTGCTGAGGATTGTCCAGCAATACATGGATCAACATTCGCAACGCCATGTAGTATGCAGACATCATATCCACTACCTGCGAAATTTGCATCAACAACTTGTGATCGCGATACCATGGTGACAGTGGCATTAACTAACCTGTTGATTCGGCGCATACTTTAACATGGCTTCCACCTCTCGAATACGGCCCAGCTGGACCAACAGCTCATACTTGGCCCGCCTTTCTTCTTCAGGGGTGAGAAGTTCTCCTGACGACGGCATTGAAAAAAAAAATGAGATCACGTCAATAATTGGCAAATTCTCGATTCTCTAACCTACCTGTGATGAGTGGAGCGCCGTGGCCAAAAACGTTCCCGAATATGTTGTATGTTTGATCGAACACCTCCGCAAACTTGCCTCTGCAATTCCATCTTGGTGAGGATGGCAACAACAACTAGTAGTATGAATAACAAGCAAGCTCACCGTGCAAGTTGCGTGCTCTTCCACCGTCTGTAGTACGGTGGATGCTCGTACGTTCTAGCGACGGCCACTGACACGTCTTCCATGGATTTCAGGTGCAGCGTGCTGCATTTACCAATAAGGCAACCAATCGCTTCTTAGACGAGACGCAAGGCCTAAGATTTCCTAATCTGTCAGAAATTGTTCGCACCTTAATAACGCACGGTGTGTGTCGTCGTTAATTGCTCCCACTTGCTCGCAAATGTTTTTTCCTAAGGTGCAAAAGTAGACTTGCCGGTTGCGTCCTTTCATTGAGGACACATCACACCCAGAAAGATAGTGTCAGGCCTCCTGCGTTTTCAAGCTTGACGTGGGATGAAGAAAGGCCACAAACCTTCCTCGGGCGACGCAGCTAAGAGTGAAGACAGCCACGACAGCGGCACGAGGGCGCTCGCCACGTCAAAGTCAGACGAGTCAAACACGTAGCCAAGATGTTCCCTTGCCTTCAGGAAGCACAAGTGTCAGACCTGGGCGCAAGAGAGGGAAGTGGTGAAAATGCACTTTGTGGTAGTATTCCTCTGCGACCTCGTAGTGCCCAACCCCCAAACTCGCTGTAACAAGTACATGTTATTCGAGTCTCCGACCCACGGCATGAAGGGGGAGGTTCGTACCCGTGCTAATCATCACACAAGCAGAAAGCGATAGCGAAGTATGTTCCGATCTTCCCTCCTCAGTAGAGAACAAGTAGTCTAACAGGCGCATTTTGAGGCTCAACGGATTGAGTGGCGTTAGCGACCACGACATCTTCCGGAACCGGTCTCTGTTGTATGTGGGCTGTTAGAACGTCAGCAGAAGCCAGAAAGGGCAGTTGAGAGTACCGATAGAAACGGATGGTATTCATCAAATTCAAGTGTGAGGTGGCGGTCGACAAACGAGCGCAAGGGAAGTCACGACTACGGCGGTGATGTCCCACAGAGACGATTGAGTTGGGCTCCCCTCCAAAATCGCCCTCTTCCGGCAGAGCCGGTAAGTCATCAACAAGAGGAACGAGCTCATCCTCTTCTTCCTTCTCGGTTTGTTTTGCTTCCTGGTCAAGGACGATGGGTTCTTGTTGCAGCTTGCACTCTTCTGATTTGGTTGCTCTTCGTCGTTTGCGTATATTTGCGTAATGCATCTTGCTCTCCCCTCGTTTGCCCAACCTGCGCCAGCCGACATTCGGGAAAACTCGCTAAAGCCAGCCGAGGGAACGGCAAGTAACAAAAGCAAGACGGGATTAGGAAAATGTGCCCGTAGTTCACACCACGTGGCTTGAGCAAACCTTAAAGATTTTGCCCAGGGCAGCGTTGTTGGTGGGTCGGTGTCCGTTCTGTACGCAGAACTCGAGGTAGTCTTCATAGACCTGATAACGACCTATAGTCTTGCCTTGTTTCTCTTCGTAGGTCTCTTGCAGCCTGTGATTTGTGTCATACTTTCCTGTGCCTACAAAGGGAAAAAGGGAAGGGTAACCCGAAAGCCACATTACGTACCACTTGAGGATGATCCCCACTGTCCGCTCTCGCTCCAGCTTCTTCTTTGTTTTTCGTTGAAGCTTCTTCTGTTGGCCGCCGATGTCTTGCTTGCCTGCCTCTACGTCGCTCAGGGTAACAGGGTCATCTCCTATAGATTGGTCTTGGTTCTCATCGTGTTCTTCGTACTCCTCCTCCTCCTCGTCGCTGTTGGCATCCTTATCGCTTTGAGACCATGAATCGTCCTCCTCCTCCTCCTCCTCCTCTTCGAGTAACTGGCGTTTTGCATCCTCTCCTTTCACTCGAGACACCTTTCGCTTGGAACCAGAGAGGATAGATGTCTGCATGGCTCCTTCAGGTGGAGGAGGAAAGTCTTTGTGAGCTACCCAAGCGGACCGCTTCCCGCTTGACGGCCGCCAGTTGTTTCTACTCATTTTATCTGCCGCCAATCCCGTGCACCGGGCATTATTTTTTCCAAATCTCCCTCCGGCTGTGGTTGTTCTAGGAAATTGGAAGTCGCTGGTTTCTCCTGCCACGTGTACCACAAGATATTTCCATTTGCTCCAATCAGCGGTTGACACTGTCTTTTACTTAATCCCAATCACCGTATTAATTTTCCATAGGTGCGAAAGCGCCGCGGGGCCAACCTCTGTGTAACGGCAGAACATGTGCCACGGTGGGCAATTCATCCATGATTCTGGGAAATCTACATCGGCTGTACGTAGTTGGACGGGAAGAACCCTGTCTGTCCGCGAAGTTCGCCTTCCCACCAGCCCGATGGTGTCTTAGTGAGTACGGTTATTACGTCACCTGACCAACCGAAATATTGCAATGCTCGTCAGCTTCTTGCGTAGGCAATCTGACCAAAGGGACGAATAAACAATTAGCGCACCTCCTCTGATGCTGAGACCATTAGGCACCTCCACAGGATCGTAGTCATAGAGTGCTCGGCAACGCTCGATGGGCCTAGGCCCGTTGCTCAGCCCACGAGGCCGCCCTGGAAGGGCGGGCTGGTCGACGCCTCGTGGGACCACTGGCTGCTGCAGATGGCCTGTACCCACGACCGGCCGCACGCTCGGTCCCAAAGGCTGCTGCAGCGACCGCGGCGGCATCGCGGGAGGTACAGCCCCATGTTGCGGTATCGGCTGTGCACACTGCTGCGGCGGCGGGTGCTGCTGGTAGGGTTGTCCCATCGTTGTGGCTGTCCACCCCACATAAGTGAGGATAAGTGCACTGCGTGAGTTGGACGACGACAAGGAGGGATATTGTGCGTACAGGCTGGCCTCTGTTGGTACATGGGAGCCGCGGAACCAGCGGGTCCTGGTGCTGCGTGATTCTATGATACGAGGCAGGATTAGACAGTTGACCACGGAATGAAGGTGACAGGCTGTAATTGCAGTACCTCAACAGAGGAAGAGAAGGAGTTCTTGCGAGAGGATGAAGACGAATGGCGGGTAGGAGATGCCACGAGTATGTCAAGCTCCTTCTCGGTCGCCTGGAAGATCTCCATGCACTTGCGGTGGTATTCAATCTGCAACAGGTTGACGCAAGCATTAGCAGGCTAGAGGCTTGTGAGCTGCTTCAGCAGGTTAAGACGACGCACCATTGCACGAGCGTACGCCTTGAGATGTTCTACATGCTCTTGGTCGTCGTCCTGGCTATGTTGTAGCTTCTCGTAGTAGGCATCTCTGGCTTCTTCATACCTACTCTTGGCACGATTCATCTTGTCTTCATTGTCGGGTGTGCTCTTGGATTGATAGCTTCGTCTGGCGGTGTCGAATTCGAGACGATTGCTCTCGTACCTTCAATGAATTGAGCGTTGGTTGAGAAGTCGAGAAAAGGGAGAGGAGGGAATACCTCTTCTTGAGGTTCAATACCTCCTTCAGCTGCCCGTCACGATAGGCCTTAAGGGGGTTGATGGTATTGATCTGCACTCGGTTTTCCTGCATATCGACAAACAAGTCAAACTATAATATCCTCACGGGAGAGCGCAACGCCGTGTCATACCAACTCGGCGTGCTCGTGTCCCAAAGACTTCATAGACTCACCGATACACGCCACACCTTTACCAAAGACGGACTTCAAAAGAGTAAAACGTTAGTTACGAAGAACCCTCATAGGAGCTGATGAATGCGCACGTTGAACTTGTCTACCTCCTGCATCTTCTCGCCACTCTTAACAAGCTTCTTCGCCCGGTTTTTTGGGCCGGCCTTGGGGGCCAAGCACTTAACTAGCTTATCTGTTGCGTCTCTGCACAGCAAAGCCATTTGTTTAGTATGCTGCGTTTCCAATGCAGCAGAACAAGCAACCTGGTGGTGTCAGTAAGACGTTCTTGTTGGATAAAATCTTCATCCTCTTCCGTCTTCTTGTAGATCCTCACCCCTTCTCCAATCCTCTGGCTGAATTTCTTCATTTCCGCGTCAGTTGAAGACTAGCACTCAAAAAATCAAATCATAACACTCACTGTTAAAAGCAAACTGCTTTCTCGACAAGGTCCTCAAGGGAACTTTCGTCTGCACGCCGGTTGCCTGCACGGTTACTCTTCGCTTTGCGCAGGTACTATTGACACTGGCAGCGGATCGCCTGAAATTTCATAACTGTTCCAAGGGGCTGTGCGGTTTTAGTACGGCCCGGAGACCCAATGGGGTGCCCCGAAGAAAGGGGTGGACCGAAGGACCATTGGTTGGGTTGTTGTGTTGTGCGGTTTGTGGAAGCGTGGAATAAGAGGAAAGGATTTTGGTCGAAAACCGTCATTTATGATAATTTATGAGACACAACCGTATTTATTGGCCTGCCTTAAATGGCCAGCTACCACGTATTCTAGTGGACGAGCTGTCAAAACGAACCCCTTGTTTCACTAGATATTCGATGAACCTAATAGCGATATACTTCAATATTGCCGGTAGCCGGATCGGGTTATTCGTACTTTTCAACCGAAGAGTGCAAGTCCATCTGATGAAAGTGGAGCAGCGATTGGCCCACCTTACGAAGCCGAATATCGTGACCTCGCCAACACTGCATGGCTCCTATTAAGTCCATCAGTACTAAAATGCACAATATGGCTCAGGTTGATCAGCACCTGGGTCAGCCACAGGCTGCTCCTTCTTTATATCCCATCCCCAAGACAGAGCTATCAATTCCACTCCTGCAGATGTTGATTATGGTGGCACAGAATGGCGGAGGGAGGGAACCGTACCCTTACGGTAACGTGGCAAGAACAAAGGGTCATCCAGAAGCTCCTGAACATCAGCACTACCTATCGAGTAGGCGAGGCCGTAATTAGTGCTCGGCAGGTCAATGGGGAACGTCCACCAGTCATAGTGGCTGACGTGGAACTGGCGCCAATGCCCCCCTTCTGCCCATGCTTGAAACTTGGCGACTTGTTGCTGGTGCTGAGTTTTTATCTTTGCCAGTCCGATAAAGGAAGAGTCGCGGTTTCGGCCCTCTGCGTCCATGTTCGCCTTGCTTTTTGTTTTTTTTTCTCCAGGAATAATCTTTGTTATTATCTCTTGACATTTTCTTTATTGTAATAGTTAGGAAACTCAGATGGAGTATAACAAACGTGATGCCAACATTCTAATCACTGGCACTCCTGGCACAGGCAAGACAACACTCTCAGAACTTCTCGCTTCCAATACCGGTTTGCGTCACATCAACGTTACGGAGCTGGTGAAGGAGAAATCGTTGCACGAGGGAAAGGATGAGGAATTTGACACGTACATCTTGGATGAGGATAAGGTAAGGCCTCTACCATGATTCTTTGTGCTTCTCTTTCTAACGCAACCACATCGACAACTAGGTTTGCGATGATTTGGAGGACACCATGACGAGCGGAGGTAATATAGTCGACTTCCACACTTGTGACTTCTTCCCCGAGAGGTGGTTCGACCTGGTGATCGTTCTGCGAGCGGACAACACTGTGCTTTACCCGCGACTGGTGAGCAGGTGAGTGCCTAGCATTGTGCCTTATCCATACTGGCGGCCTGCTCATACCCACCCTTGTAGGAGCTACAAAGCCAACAAGATACAGGAAAACGTTGAGTGCGAGATCATGCAGGTAGTGCTTGATGAAGCTCGGGAAAGTTACAAGAAGGAGATCGTGGTTGAGCTCACCAACAACACTGTGGAGGACATGGAATCCAATGTATCGAGGATACAGCAGTGGCTGGCCAACTGGCGACAGCAGCACAATCGCTAATACACTATTATTTACTAAAGTGGTTGGTCCATCTCGCCTGATCAGCTCACAAACACCCCGAGACGGAGCTCTGCAGAGATGGTTGGGTCGTGGACTCGCTCGAGCTTGGCGTAGAGCGCCCCCACCTTCTGAGCCCACACAGTCGAGTACCGATGGACCACCCATCGACATTTCTACATTTTTCGTTCATCCATGCGCATCAGTCCAAGGTCGTTCTTACGGCCGTTGAAGCAGATCATCATGACTTACCGTTTCTGAAAGCGAAACGTTGCCTTCGGAGTCAATGGCGAGCCACTTGCGATTGGTTGGCGCAGGCGGGTCGTAGAGATAGATACTGTACGACTCACCCAAAACTGCACACATTATCCGATCAAATATGGCAAAATAAAATAAAAAATAATTAAAAGAAATATAAAATAGATGTGTCACACGGTCGTGCATCTCTTCCTGGAAGACGCGCAGTGCGTACTGTTGTTCTTGGACAGACGCTTGGCCCAGAGCTGGGCTGCGTCGCTGGCGTTGGCCACCAAACAGCCGGCCTGATGGTCGTAACGCAGCTGGTGGCCGTCCATCGACTTGATCGACACGACGGTCTCTCCCTTAGGGCCCTTGGGGCCCTCCTCTGTAATAAGCCACGTATTGAACTCCTTCGGCACGCCTTTGGACGACGACGGAAATATAAGTAAGGCTAAGGAGAGAGAGAGAGAGAGCAAAGAGAGCAAAGAGAGCAAAAGGAGGCCTTTGTGAAGAAGGCCCACGCACCGCGAGTCGATCGTATATCGCCGCGGAGGCCGAAGTAAAGGTAGTGCCCACCAAAGGAGCATATGTTGAACATGTTGGTGACTCGCGTGAGGCGCCATCGCTCCTTCGACCTGGCAGAATTCCTGTCGGCCACCACCTGTCCGCTCTTGGCCGCGCTCACATATTTACCGGTTTCTGTTCCGCGACACAAAAGGCCTCAGCCTGGCAGCCAGGAGAGAGAGCGAAAGCGACGGGGGGGGGAGGGAGAGTGGAGGACGAAAGGTACCGACGCAGCGGATGGCGTATTCGTTGCGCTCGAGGCCGTCCTTGTCGATCAGCTTCTCAAGCTCCCATTGCGAGGGCTCTCCGCGTGTCGTGTGCAGCTTGCCGGACTTGTCCGAGTACAGCCATTTCTGGTGATGGTTCTTCAACAGCAAGTGGCCTTCCTGGCTTCGCTTCAGACCCCACAGCGCAAAATTGCCGATCGACCCCAAATCTTTGCATCGATTAGTCATGTAG